>JADGIL010006611.1:0-12048 GCA_020352625.1 Cactoblastis cactorum | reverse complement strand
AGTCATCATACCTGCATCCTCCGTCAAACAACCCGTAAGGATAATTCCCAAAAATGGCGGAGCGTTCGCTACGACCATCGCGCTCCGCACCCAAGAGAGTGAGCCGTTGGTTTCACTGCACCATGGCGGTTGAGTGCAGGGTGCAGGGACAACACTGACGTCACCGCGCGCCAGTTGGCTCTCGCTTCTCGATGTTGCCAACAAGTTGCATTTTGTTACCATATTAAATGCAGTCGAAAAAAATTAATCTGCCCCCAATGCATATAAGGTAAGGTAAGGTAGAAGCACCTACCATATTTATATGGTAAGATCTTGTAATATAATAAAATAGAAAAGGCTAGTTATATAATACAATTCAACTTCATAAACCAGGTGTCCCGCAACAACGCCAAGTCGACAATATCAGAGCTAGAATTCCAGCTGGAACAGCTAAGGCAGGAGAAGGCGGCGCTCGAGGGCGAGATGAAGACGCTTCAAGAAAACGTGGCCGAGCTGCAGATACAGGTATACTATTATATTCCTAATAATGTATATTATTTGTGTTGGCAACTGTGGCATAAATTAATAAATTTATCTATCTGTCTGCTTTGTTGGTGCATCTTTATCTTTTAAGGAATAGACATAACCAAAGTTCGTGAGATTCGAAGATCACGCTTAGCTGAATAGTTTTCTTATAGGTGCAATAGAAATACAGGTGTATTGGCAAATTGTTAGCCCACAACGACCATGAGAAGAATTCCCTAAGCCATTACAAATGAGCCAAACTATTTTTGTATTTGTATATGTTATATCCATATAATTTTACAATTTTAGGTTGGGGTTTGACATAGTTAATACATGTTTAGATATGTTACATACCACTGATCAAACAGAGCGATACAATTTAAAAAATAAAACAAATGTATTCGCGAACATATAATATTAAGATTAGTTTTCTACTAGTTATTAATGAAAATATTTAATAAAAATCTCCAGGAGTACCCCAAGGACCTATATTGGGACCAAAATATTTTTTACACAGAAAACAACTATCATTTAATCTGAACACAGCCTTATCGTTGATACATACACACATATCATCACACCATTTTCCCATAGGGGTGGACAGAGACTACATCTTACTTACAGTTGATGGCTTTATATAACAAAATGTATAACACTGTGACGTGTTCGTTCTCGAGGTGCAAGTGACGTCAGACGAGAAGCTGTCGCTGATGTCGCGCGCCAGCGAGGCGCTGTCGCGCGCGGCGGACGCCGAGCGGCAGCTGCAGGACGCGCGGGCGCGCCTGGCGCAGCTGGCGCGCGACAGGGAGAGGGACGTACGTACTACATTCGCATTAACGATATATTTTGACGACCTCCATGATGCGTTAACGTACTTAACAGATACTCAGAAGGTCTCGTGTTCGATCCCCGGTCAGGTCATGATGGAAAATGACCTTTTTCTGATTGGCCTGGGTCTTGGATGTTTATCAATACGTATTTATTATAAAATACAGTATCGTTCAGTTAGTATCCCATAATACACACATATACATAATACATTAATTGGATACCTATTTTATAGTATGCTTAGTTTGTCTTAATTGTAACTGTCAACTTCAAATAGGGAGAGGCTGGTGTTATGAGATACAAACTTCTGCTTAGTTCAGATATCAGTGGTTCTAGTCCCGTTGGGTTGTAAAGGTCAAATGGAAGTCGCTCTGTGTAAAAACCTTGCCAAATCTCCTAGACTTCAATAACTCGACATAGTTATTGAGAACGAAAATCTCGATTTTGAAATTTTTATATCTAATTAAAAATTAATTTACTCGAGCCTAACAACCTTCATTGTTAAACTCGAGTTTACCGATTTGATCTAATCAGGTGATTTCCTAAACGGATGATTAAATCTCAACGCTTGTTTAACAGGCGATCATAGGATCATAATCGTCGGTTAACGTGTGGCGAACACGAAAAAATATAAAATCAGATATTTAAGTCTTAATCAGTCGTTTGGAAAGTTGGTGAACTCGGTCCTTAACTCTTAAAATTTTCAACCAGGAAGCAGAATGGAAACAGTTCCAAAGCGACTTGCTGATGACGGTCCGTGTAGCCAACGACTTCAAGACCGAAGCACAGCGGGAACTCGAACGCCTGGTCACTGAGAACAAGATGGCGAGGGACCGCGTGCGCTTACTCGAAGACCAGATACACTCCATGAAAGGTCCGTGGTTTACACTTAAAAATCAAAATCAAAAAGTTTTCTATTTAAGTAGGCCAAATGTTGGCGCTTTTGAATCGTCATTTTGCTATTTCTTTATTAATTGCAAAGCTGCAAACTACCACCGTTTTGGAACGACAATTACTGAGAACACGCCGAAAGAAACTCAGAAATTTGTTGTTACTCGATGGCGCTAGTAAACGCCAAGGTGGAGTAGCGGGGGGATGTCGTGCTTAAGATCAAAAAATTCTAATTTTCTCATAATTGTATTATTCTAATAGTTTAATAAATATCAACGCGTCGCTGGTATAATATCTTATAGTCTGGTCCAAAATCAGGAATATTCGTAAATAAAGAAGTGATTTGAAGAATTGGTAGTTAGACTGGTGTGTGGAGGTAGTAGTTGGAAGAGCGAAGCTATTTTTTTTGTTAAATTGACGTTAAAATTTTAATTTCAATAAATTTCTATACATAGGAGCTGAGCTATGAACCTGTCAATATATCTGAATTTCCATTCCACCAATAAGCCCACCATTTAGCTAATCTTGGCATTCGAGTCTCACAGCTCTTGGCTCTGTCTATTCCGTAAAAGATAAAGACGTGATACGGTATCTGTATTACGATAAGTTTTTTGAATAATAAAAATTACCTATTTAAAAAGTAAAAAAGGAGGAAATAGTAAGTTAAAGAATTGATAATTACTTCGCTTTTCCAAATGTATTACTATAGAAGAATGCTGTAAATTTTCAAGCTCCGTTAAACACGCATGTAGTAGATATATGTATTGACTTGGCGTTTGTTTTTAAGGTAGATTTGTACTTATTTATTTTTGAATCTCTCAATCAATGAATTTGTGTTAATTATGCTACATATTTAATTTTATTTCTTCTTTACAACTGCATAGTAAATACTTGCATGTAATGGTAAACGTAAAATTATTACTACAGAATTAACGAGCATTCCCATGCACTAATTCTGTGTAGCTTGCGATAATATACATATATAAGGTCATAAACTAACTGAGCTCAATGTAAATATGTCTATATGAAATGTCTAATCATTATTTAATACCGAAACAGGTGCTAACAGGTCAGAATCTGTGGATAACATACACAATTATTCAGATGATGAAAAACAATGGTCAAGAGAATCGGATTCATTAGATTACCTCAGCGATGCTTCACAAAAGGATGTTTTTAAGAACATCAGAACGCGGTATCTTAGTAGGGTACATAGCGTTTCTGATCCGGCTCTCAAAGATAGTATTATTGATCAAGCATTTTTCAAATCTAATAATATTTCGGAAACACAAACTGCCGCAGAAAAAATACAAGAAGATATAATTAAAATTAAAATCAATAATGTAACTTTAGATGAAACAGATGATATAAGTCCTAAGCATTTGTCTTCTGATGATGTTGTAATAAACGCTGAAAGTAAAGATTCCGTTGAGCCGGTCCTCTCTCCCTTTGACACCAAAGAGCTTAAGAGACAGGACGCAGTAGACGTAGTCGGTTCTAAAATCAGCAGACAACAAGCTTTAGATTTATCGGCAATTTCCCCAGATACATCTGAAGATATTTTGCTCATTGATCTCAATACGGTGGATGATAAATTAATTATAAAGTCAGAATCTAGCATTTTACCAAAACCTAAACCTAGAGAAAGAACGATATTCAGCAGGAATTTATCTGGAATGTACAACGGCAAACCAAAATCATACAGTATGGATAACTTGAACAAAAGTGAAGACTTCGAAAATGCCCTGAAAGAATCTACCAGTGTAGACTTTTTAGATGGAGCTATAACTAACAGTGATATGTCATTATATACAATTGGTTCAGATAGTGTATTTTCTTCACCAGTCGAAAAAAATAACAGAGTCAGAACTTTGTCGACGCAGAGTTTTGCAACACCTCTTACGACTTTTAGTTCTACTAATACACTTATAGATTTGGTTGAGGTCTGTAACAATAATAATGTGGTACAGTCGAATCTAGAGAATAGTCAAAATAAAGACAGCAATAACGCCAATCAAATACCAATAGTAAAAGCAGCATCTATACTACCTTATCCATATCCAGATGATATAAAGCCTGTTACTAAATTTGAGCCATTCCTGTCACCAGTTAAAGTCAATACAATGAATATCGATGAAAGTTTTGAAGAAGGTATAAAAAAAGTAAATGAAGATTTAAAATATAGCTTTAGAGCTGCAATAGACAGAATTGTGGGAGCAAATAAAGATAAAAACAATTCAAAATCACAAAAATCGAGAAGTGCTTCTGAATCACCAGAATTTTTGAAAAAGGAGTCTAAAGAACCTAAGAAAAGGGGATCTATTTCAACTGAATCTAAAAGAAAAGATTCATTAATATCACTTATTACTCAAAAAAGAGAAGGCTCATCTCCTGAAACTGTAAAATGTACAGATGAAGTATCCTCAAAACCCATTGTAAAAGAATTGATTGAAAGAGTAGATTCTCCACCATTACAAGTCATTGACACGAAAGAATTAAATAATGTAGATAATAATATTCCAGAATCCAAGTTTGATTTAGCAGATTTTACTAATCTAGTTTTAGAGGGTGTAGATAGTAATAGTAAAATAGATAAAGAAATTCAAATTGATTTTGTACCGAATCAAAATGAAAATAAAGACTCGTCGTCAGTGGAAAATATTTTAAAGCAGGACACAAATAATGGTAATCCTTTCATCGATTCTATCACAAAGACAAATGATAGTGTTGAGTCTTCTTCTGGATTAGTAGATGACGTTAGTTATCACCTGAAGATTAATACAGTGAATGACATGCCTACCATCCCTGATAGATCTACTTCAAACCAATTTGAATTAACAAAATACAATGCCTCTGTGTTACAAAATAATTTAAATAACAAAGAAGGTAGGTTAAAGGCGTATTTGACTCCAATCAAAATAGTAAATGGAGCTATAGATCGATCGTCTCCCATCATCCTTAGTCCAGTTTTAATACAACCGATATTTTATAAACAACAACAACAAATAATAGAGCAAAAACAAGAAGACAAAAAAGTATATTATGATGACATTGACCAAGTTATTTCCAAAGGAACTACACCCGATAAAAAAATTAATAATAGCAACGTCAGCGATAAAAAAGTATTATTTGAAAAGAATTCAAAAGCAAAAAATTTGCCATTCCTTTCGTGGAAAAATTTAGGAAATAATGAAAATTCGGAGCAGAAATCGCCTTCTATAATGAAAACAGAACCCCCGAAAGTTGTCAAGTTAAGTAAAACACCGGAATGGTTGATTGATAACCAGTATTATCAACCAATAGATAATGTTCCCTTCGTTATTAATACTACGCAATCGTTATCTTTAAATCCACCATTACAAAAGAAGAAACAAACAAATAGTACAAATCCATTTCTACATATAACCGAATCTAGAAGATCATCAGAACAGGAGCATTACTACGAAGAAATAGGGCAACCAGTGACTCCAGTAGAAAATAAAAATGCGGCCGATGACGACAAACTGTCAAAAAAGGCTCAAACAAAGGCGTTTGATGACTTCGCAGCAGTGAAACGTGAAGCGATATTGAAAGTGCCAAGAAGAGTTAAAAAACCTAAAAGAGATTCTTCTAAAGATGAAAATGATCCAACAAATATAGTGAAAGAGATGGCTCATATTACTAAATCTGTTATTTCATTATCTCGAACGCCTAGCGCTAAAGAAGTGCCGAAGAAAGGGAATAGTACAATTGGAGAAATTGTGCAAAGCTTGGAACGTAAGCCGCCTTGCCCTGAGCCGCGGAAAACTGAGGTGGCAACGAGAAAGCTCTCTCTACAAGGGCAGAAAGCGCCCGCGATAGAAACTAATACGGGTTCGTGGCCCCGAGAGCCGAAGCCGTATTGGAAAACGTTGGAACACAAGCGCCTCTCGCACCCTTTGAGGTCACTGAACGATCCGCCGCCCCCAAGACCGCTACGTAAGTTAGGCTTTTGAAGGAAACTTTTCGTCGTGTGAATCGTCAATAACTCCATGTCCAAATAACGTGTGTCGTGTTTTGTGTCTCATTTGGTGACGGTATGGAGTCGACTTCTCACGCCTAAAATGAAATTCTAGGATCGTGAGACGTAGTTGTTTAGCTTTTGTGCTTGTTATTTGGTGGAGGTGTTTTGTGCTTTTTGTAATCATAGACATTGCGTATGATCATAGAACGATCATGTACTATTTAGTTTTTGGCAGACTTTAAAATAAGATCCAAAAATGACATTTTAGTCTTTATTTTTTGGTAAAATTGAATTCGGTTTTGACTAAAAATAGGTTGGATCTTATTTTTAAAAAGGATTTATTTAGTTATTATAAATGCTGCTTTAACGAAAACGAAATGAGAACATTTTAATAAAATCATAATTTATAGATTTTTATAGATATGTATTTATTTTAGAATTAATTATATTGCATGCTGTAAGATTGTATTATTTTCTGGTGATGGTTACTTTCGTTGATGAAGAACGAAAGAATTGTGTTGTGGTATAAGCTTAGTATGTAGAGTCTAAGTAGGTGCTTTTAAACAATTAGAAGATGCTGGCAATTTTTATATAACGCTCATAGCGTTCATTCGAAAACGATAATTTGTATCATACGTTAAACCGAAATTTTAAAACTGCTTATTTACCAGATTCACTTCTATATTGTCGTATCATTAAAAGCAGAAACAATCTACCGAATAGATATATTTATTTTTAATTTTAAAACGTTTCATCCTTAAACTTAATTTACAAACAGCCAGTTTTTGAACTCTGACGTCATTTGATGATTTCCAGCAATTCCTCCCCGCACAGAGGAGACCCCTCCCCCTCCCCTGCTGACCAGCGCGTCTCTGCAGGACATCATGGCCACGGCAGCTTCGCATAGGCGGAGTAAAGGTAAACTGTTAGTGCAGTATATTTTGGCAAATATTTTTAAATATTCAATATTGGTATAAGAATCTTATTACAGAGGTTAAAAAAGTCGAGTGTATAATATTGAAAATAGCGCTTATCATTACTATAATATTTATCTGTAACATTTAAATTAGACACTTATCGGAACAAGGACTTTTTAAATCTTGATATATCCTAAAACACATGTCTATGATGACTTCGAAGGTGCAGTGCTAAAATTTTGCTTCTGAAACGAGAGGTCCCAAGTTTGGTCCAGGTCAAAATAAAAATAATATTAGATTGATTTGAATTTTACTATCTAAGTAAGATAACGTTATTTCAATTTCCTTTTTTAAATTATTTCTAAACTAAAATTTGACATTTCCAGGTGTAAGTCGCCAAGACTCACGACTTTCAGTCAAGTCTTTGATAGAGAGCATCGAAAATGCGGCCAAGGCAGCTAAGCAGCAGTCGCCAGCCACCACGCCCGTCGGAGAATGGCCTCAGGTAACAATAATGTTATGCGAAATCGAAACTTAACCACCAACCTTTACCTTCTGTAGTGGTATGGAGCTTGCCGCTTGTGTGTTTTAGCCTGCAGCATGAATGGGCCGGCTCGTCCGGAGAAGTACCACACTCCCACAGAAGACGGACGCCTGAATGGTGGCTATCAGCCGCCATGCTCCGTCCGGTGAGTGGGAGAGCCGGAGGCCCAACTTCCCCCCATACCTCAAATGGGGAGGGCGGCAACGCTTCTGTGACCCCGCGGGTGTTGCAGTTGTCTATGGGCGGCGGTGATCACTTGACATCGCGTGACCCGCCTGCTCGTTTGCCTCCCTCTGACATAAAAAAACCACGGCATGAGAGTCAAAACGTCTATTTAGAAAACGCTGTGGTGCAGTTTGTTGCGCTACTTCTCCACTTGCTCTTCAGAAGTGGTAAAGAATAATTGGTAAATTAATAACGTGAATAAAATTTTAATTGCGCTAAAATAATAGTGTGGATTTGGTTAAAATAAGAAGAAAAAGAAGAGAGATTAGTATACAAAAAATAAAAGAGAGTTTGACTCAAAATAATTGTAAATTTAACGTAATCCCTCCCTACCCCTAGCAAACAACAGTAGCTTCAGCAACCACCACTAATCTGAAGAATGGTCTGTCTGACCCTCCCGCGGCTACGAACGGCATCCCGCCCGCTTTCGCGACAAAGCCGCCCGCCCCTCGCGCCGTGCGCACCACACCTATCACAACTGGTGAGTTGAACATTTTGATTTTAGAATTGATAAAGTTTTTAACTTTACATATGTTGAAATTTTAAATTAGGAATAGAAGCATTTTGAATTTAGAATTGAACAATTTTGAATTTAGAATAGATCAATTTTGAATTATTTAAAACTGAAAATCTTGAATTTAGAATATTTCATGTACATAGAGTAAAAATTAATAGTATTGAATTGTGCGGTCCAATTAAAATGAAATAACAGTTTTACAACTGTTATTAGCTGTAACATACTGGCTCATTATACAATACTAAAGACAAAATGTCACTTCTCATTAGATTTTTTGTGTTAAAGCTATGATATATTCTAAGTAATAGGATAGGATATTGGCTTAAAAAGAATACATTTTTAGATATTATTATAATAATAGAAGATTAACATTTCTTTTATGTCACCCTTTATAATATTTGCAGTAAAAAATAATAATTGCAAGTATATCATTTAGAGACATTTAAATAGACATTTTTACAAAAATGCGCTAATAATAATAATAATATCGAATGCGCTAATAATAATAATAATATCATCACGATCAAGCACAATCTCACCAATGTCTGTGGATGTTGTGCAGGAGGCTATCGCCATTGAACCTGCACCCGCTACAGGCACAAAACGTGCGCGTAAAAGCTGGTCTGAAGAAATGAATAGATTCATCTGGCGCACGTACCTTATTGCAACAAAATTAAACACTTCTAAAATCTATTTAGACCACCTTCATAGTGAATTTTCCCGAAAGTACCCCCAAATGGAGGCATCAAAACAAAGATTAGGAGATCAATGTAGGGCTATAGTTAGAAATAAATTGCTTACACAGGAAACATTAGATACTATTAAAGAAGAAGTTCGCATATATTTACAAGAAACACAACATAGGCAAATTAACATTAATAGTAATCACGCGACAGAAAAAGGTAAAAGAAGAAGATGGACAAATGAGTATAATGAATCTATAATAAGGAACTACTACAAAATTACTGAACTAGGAAACAATAGATCAGCTTATCGACAGTTACTTTACCAGGCAGTTATAGCAGAATTCCCGGAACTCTCAGACGTTAGTGAACAAAGAGTGTCGGATCAATTACGAGCTATACAAAATAATAAATATATAACGGACATCAGACTTCAGGAAATCCGCGATGAAGTTATGAGAGACAGTGACTTTATTAGCGCTAACAATTACTCACTAAACCCATCCCAAACACTCCGTATTGATACAGGAATACAAGGCATACAAGAAAGTGCACATAACACCACAACTGAGACTCGACCATCTTACTTATTATCCCAGTCACACGATCTATCAATCATACAATCTGACTGCTTACAATATACTCAATCTGCTGAAAATGAACAAAACAATGAAAGTTTTGAAACTGAACAAAATTTTATACAAAACACATATAGAATGATTTTAGATAAATTTGAAAATACTGATCCGATCACGCGCCCATATATACCTAGGCAAAAGCCTTCAAAGAAATTGTCAAATATAGTAAATTATCTTAACACACACATCCTTCCACAGTATATTTCATCAGGTCAAAATTTCATTACTACTCATCTAGCTATTTACTGTGCTGCATATACTGCAGCTACTTGTAATGGAGCTAAAATAAAAGATATAGATTCAAATAACACTTATAATAGGAATCAAAGGTCCAAAAAAGTACCGGGATGGCAAAAACGGCTTGAAAAAAGGATAAAAAACATAAGAAAAGACATCGCAAGAATGACGGAGTACATGAGAGGCACCAGAAGCAACAGACTTACAGCCCTCATAGAAACTATTAAAAATAAATACCACATACACTCACAACATGAACAACCTAATACAACAGACCAAGAATACCTTGACACAATAAAACAAAAGCTAAATGCAGCAACTAACCGATTAAAGAGATATCTCAACTGTACACTTAGGAAAACACAAAATGCACAATTTTCAAGCAACGAGAAACAATTTTACCGAACACTTTCAGCAGAAACACAGCGAATAAGGCCTACACAAAATTCAACAGGAACCATATCAAACAATGTATTGCACCACTTCTGGTCTGAGATTTGGGCAAACCCGGTAACACATAATACAAATACAGAATGGTTAGACAAAGACCATAATTTCACAGAAACTATTGTACCGATGCAATTTGAATATATACCAATAGATATATTCATGAAAGTTCTACAAAAAACTCATAACTGGAAAGCTCCTGGAAGTGATTGTTTACACAACTACTGGTATAAAAAATTTACCGTATTTCATACTCTTTTGCATAACCATATTAATGACTTCATACAAAATCCTCTTATTATGCCAAATTTCATTACACAGGGTGTTACTTACATGATACCCAAGGATACTGATTACCAAAATCCAGCCAAATATAGACCAATTACTTGTCTGCAAACTATTTATAAAATTCTCACAGGATGCATAACAGAGCTTATTAATGAACATACAAGTATAAACAACATTCTTAGCGAAGAGCAAAAAGGATGCCGTAAAGGTAGTCAAGGTTGCAAAGAGCAACTTATTATAGATTCAGTTGCCATGAAACAAGCAATAGCCAAGAACAAAGACATAAATATTATGTATATCGATTATAGAAAAGCTTTTGATTCAGTTCCACATACCTGGCTTCTCCACATATTACAGCACTACAAGATCCATCCAACACTCATAAATTTTCTTAAAAACTCGATGCAAAATTGGTCAACAATATTAAAAACAACAGGACCCTCTCCTACTGAAACACTTCGAATCCCGATTCGCCGAGGTATTTTCCAAGGCGATGCACTCAGTCCTTTGTGGTTCTGCTTGGCAATTAACCCACTATCTCATATGTTAAATCAGTCTGGCCACGGATACACCATCTCAACACAAAATAGCAACTTCACCCTTACACATCTCTTATATATGGATGATATAAAACTTTATGGGAATACAATTGAGTCATTACATTATTTGGCAGATATTACGCAAGTCTTTTCAAATGACATTCATATGGAATTTGGGATTGACAAATGTAAAACGTTATCTGTTATAAAAGGGGAAATAACGCCTTCCAGTTACACATTACCGTCAGGAGATAATATAGATCCGTTAGAACCAAATACATGCTATAAATATCTAGGATTTCAACAAGCCCGTCAAATCAATCAAGAATTAACTAAAGAAGAACTAAGGAAAAAATTTAAGCGTAGACTCAATATCTTATGCCGTTCTCAGTTAAACTCCCGTAATCTGGCGAAATCAATAAATAGTTACGCTATTCCTATTCTCACATACTCCTTTGGAATAATAAACTGGACTCAGGGTAATTTACTCAACTTGCAACGTATCATTAACACCCTATTAACATCACACAGAAAACACCACCCGCAGTCCTGCTTACAAAGACTTACTTTACCCAGAAACGAAGGAGGACGAGGCATAATAGATATAGTTAATCTTCATAATAAACAGATTAAATCAATACGTCAATACTTCTATTCGCGAGCAGTAACATCAGTGATCCATGCAATAGTTGTCGAAGCTGATAAAAGACTCACACCACTCAATCTAGCAGACCGGAATTCACAACGAAAAGAACAAATTGTAGATACAAGAGAAAAAATTGCGATCTGGCAACGGAAGTCACTCCAT
>JADGIL010006598.1:0-11267 GCA_020352625.1 Cactoblastis cactorum | reverse complement strand
TCTTAAAATATATTTTGTCCAACGTATTCGGTCTGCGTATCAACTTATACCACGTGTAAATATTATTAAATAAAGTTCGTTTTTTTGCTATTTTATCGTTATTGTGTATTTATTGCCAATAAAACACGCGTGTTTTAGTTTAACGCGACTTCATGTTAAGATTATAAAAGCGGTTTTTTTTAAATAAATAAAATTGATCACAGGGCGTGGGAGAGGATGCGATGTGCGGCCAAGCGCTGCCTCCGGCGCTGGTGGCTGCCGCCATAAGGGAGAAGCTGCAGCTTGAAGACGATAATGATCAAGATATACTCGGTGCGTACTAGTTTCATTGTTTGTTTGTTACGTTTGAAATGTTTAAAATATTTTTTCTTTTTAGAGCATGATATTTCTCTTGTAATATTTTTTATCTATGCGTTTTGTCGAGGAAAGAAGCTAGATAGTCGATAGTTAATTTTTAATTGATTTGTTCTTACTTTAAGCGTCTTCGGTCAATAATATAACTAAATTTACAGTTCTGAACTAAATGAAACAAAATATAGTCCTCACTTCAATAAAGATGATTATTTTGAGAAAGCGCCATTTGCAACCATGTCAAACTAACGAGACTAGTTGAACGTCCTCATTTAATGTCGTTTATAAGCGACAAGCAGTTTCTTGACGAGGACACTTTTTAGCTGGATTTTAAATCTAGTCGTTTATCGTACGTCGATGGTTAGTTTAGGTAATGAAGACTACTTTTTGGCAACTATTACACCCTCTGACTTTTATTTTATTTAATTTTGATTTGTAAACGTTTACAAAAATATTATATATAAAACTATTATCAAGCCTTTCTGGTATAATAGGGACCAAAACTGCTCGAGTTTCTTTCGGCATTTCTTTTCAGCAGTGGTCGTACCGAAATGCTGGTAGTCTGTAGCTCGATTGAGATTTAAATGTTTATTAATTGGTGCTTGTTAAGGTGTAATCTATACAATATAATAAAATTATTACTGAGCTTTGTCTGTAGATGGGAGATATTTAAGAAAAAGGGGCCCTTTACAGGATCTATAGAAGCCAAAACTATTGTTTTTAGAATTTTTGCCTGTCTGTATGTTTGTATGTGCATCACACAAAAACTGTCGAACAGATCTGATGAAATTTGGCACAGCGATGGACTATGACATAGATTAAAAGATAGGCTACTTTTTTCCCGGAAAAATGTACGGTTCCGAGGGATATAGTTGATTATAACCGAGCAAAGGGCTGACAAGATATCGTAGAAGCGGCGGGCATTAGCTAATCTGTTCATGCGCAAGGGGCTAACAAGATATTGTAGTATCCATTGGTCGTACGAAGTCGCGGGCGTCAGCTAATCGCCTCACGCGCCTCAGACCATATTCCCCGAAAATTGTACGGTTCTCGAGGGATATAATTCATTGTAACCGAGCAAAGGGCTGACAAGATATCGTAGAAGCAGCGGGCATTAGCTAATCTCTTCACGCGCCGCAGACCATTTTCCCCGAAAATTGTACGGTTCCCGAGGGATTATAATTGATTGTAACCGAGCAAGGGACTAAGATATTATAGTATCCGTTGGTCGGACAAAGTCGCGGGCATCAACTAATCTCCTCACGCGCCGCAGACCATTTTCCCCGAAAATTTCACGGTTCCCGAGGGATATAATTGATTATAATCGAGCGAGGGGCTAAGATATTATAGTATCCGTTGGTCGGACGAAGTCGCGGGCATCAGTTAATCCCTTCACGCGCTGCAGACCATATTCCCAGAAAAATGTACGGTTCCCGAGGGATATAATTCATTGTAACCAAGCAAAGGGCTGACAAGATATCGTAGAAGCAGCGGGCATTAGCTAATCTCCTCACGCGCCGCAGACCATTTTCCCCGAAAATTGTACGGTTCCCGAGGGATTATAATTGATTGTAACCGAGCAAGGGACTAAGATATTATAGTATCCGTTGGTCGGACGAAGTCGCGGGCATCAGTTAATCGCCTCACACGCCGCAGACCATATTCCCAGAAAATTGTACGGTTCCCGAGGGATATAATTGATTGTAACCGAGCAAGGGGCTGTGTGTGGCGGGCATCAGCTAACCTCTGTGCGCGCCGCAGACCAGCACGTGTCGCGCGTGTGGTCGGAGCGCACGCCGGGCGCGTCGCCGCCCGGGCGCCGCGCGCGCCGCGCGCCCTCCGCGCTGTCCGCCGACTCCGGGCACTGCGACGCGCCCGACCACCACTCGCTGCAGCGCAGGTGCGGCGCCCGCCCATTCCATTTTATTATAAAACACATTAGTAGCTTCCTGAATTCATGTGTGAGATTTAAAAAATAAATAAAACTATACTTCTACTTTATATGTACATTCATCAATCTTTTCCGAGAACGTTCTATTTCTGGCGTTCCGATCCACTTAATGTTTCTCTAATTTTATTATCTATTTTTAGCTAATTATTTTAAAAGTTCGATTAAATGAAAATTTCAAATGTTAATCTTTAAAGTATATAAAAACAGACTAATCGACACCGATCATTACGACTAACTGATGTTATTGTACCTTTCATAATACAAATAATGTATCGTCGCTATATCCCGGGGGCAGGTTCTCCAAGAAGACGGTGACGGAGCTGACGGACAGCGGGGTGTCGGTGGTGAGCGCGGCGTCGGGCGCGGAGCCGCGCATCCTGCTGTGGATGGCGGCCGGCGAGCGCCCCGCCGCCTCGCGCGGCTCCTCCGCCGACCGCGACGACCACCGCCGCCGCGACAAGCGCGACGCCCGACCCAGGTCTCTTTTCTTTATTTACGTGGACACCCTCCGTCCGAAGGAGGCGAAAGAGTCGTGAGAGAGACGAGAGAGTTTATTTTCTGGCGGAGCCACTACTTGTAGTGGTCGGGAGCCTGCTGCTTGCTTTATTGGCCTGCAGCAAGAATAGGCCGGCTCGTCCGAGGAAGTACCACACTCCCACAGAAGACCGACGCCTGTATGGTAACATCTCGTAACACACCTGCTCGTTTGTCTCCGTCTGACATTAAAAAAAATGTCGAACTCTTACCGCCTAAAAACCGCACGGTGTTCCGTAGATATGCGGGATTCGCTTTCGCATTCACCGTTCAATCAAAGATCCAGGTCTCTGCCCCTCCTATACTTTCTATAAACAAATATTAAAACAAGTAATTAAGTTCAAAATTAAACCTCACACACAATATAAAGAGATTGACCCAACTGCTATAAAGAGAAAATTTTGTCGCCCATCATCTATGTGACAGCTTAGGGATTAACGGTTCTAACGGTATCACTTTAAATACTTATAAAAATTAACAATTTGACTAATGAGTACTTCAAAGAAGCGGCCCACTCAAAAAATCTACTTTTCTAAGACAGATGCCATTTTACGAATCAGAAAATATAATGGTCACTAATAAATATCACCAACCAAAATCAGATAAGGATCAACGAATTATTTATTTAAAATGAATTTATTATGTACAGGGGTAGCGGCAGCAAGTCGAGCAGCACAAGCGGCGGCGGCGGCGTGGGCGCGAGCGGGGCCGAGCACACGGTGGTGGTGGTGTCGTTCCTGGACGAGCAGCTGCCCTACCGGTTCAAGGTTCCCGCATCGCCGCTCACGCTGCGCCTCTTCAAGGAGTACCTGCCCAGGAAGGGCAACTACAGGTAACATTGCTTTATGCTACCTTCCCTCTCAAGCATCACGGAAAACCAGCGGTCGTGACGCGATAATATCGCTAAAATTGTTTACAGAATTGGTTTTGGACTGTATTCTTATAGATAAATATATATTTTATTCACATTGTATTGTCTAAAAAGTAATCCGGCTCGAAGGACCAAATGTAGACCCTAGTAGAAGGTATCCAGTATGTAAATTCATGTTGGTGAGTAAGTTATTCATAACGGCATGTACATATATATGCAGACTGCGTTTATTAAACTAATTTAATTTGTTTCTATAGTCTGTCAAAGAGTAGTTTACATGCAGTGCTGTTACTAAAATTATACAAGAAACCAAAATATTCTAAATACAACAGCGATTGTCTTCGTCGTCCACTTTTATGCTACATTGTTAAGGGACATACTAGGATTGCTAAAGGACAAAGCGTTGAGCTATAAGTACTGCTGAGACAGCGAACAAATCTACTGTACATTGCTAAGTGCGCTGGACGCAATTGAGTCCAAAATTTAAAGTAACGAAAAAGTCCATTAGCAAATTTAGTTTTAAATAAATAATCCATACTTATAAATAGCAAAGTGTGTATGATTGTTTGTCCGTCTTTCACGTCAAAACGGAGCAACGGATTAGTGCGATTTTTTATGTGGAGACAAAGCTCTGGAGAGTGACGTAGGCTAGTTGACTCTTTCCATTTGTCTTTCACCTTAAAATTTACGTGAGCGAAGCCGCGAGCAAAAACTAATTTATAATGATACGCAAGTTTTAAACTTCAATGAATCCTGTGTAACAGATACTTCTTCAAGACAAACTGTGCGGATCTGGATACGGTGATCCAAGAGGAGGTGAGCAACGACAACGACACGTTGCCCATGTTCGAGGGCAAGGTCATGGCCAGGGTCAAGAGCATAGAGTAGACCTGCAACCTGCGTAATGGCGGCTGATGTCGCAGAGATTCCAAGGTCAGATTACTAGACCTTCATGACGGCTAAGGCAGGCATAAACTTCCTAATTCCAGCGTCATATCATAAAATAATGTATGATGTAGAAGTACACTTACGCAAAATAACTACTGCGTATTTGGTCACATTTTTGTAATCGTTTGAAATAACTAATTTATAATGAACAGTGGTTGAGAGCTTTACTCTTTACGTGGTTTTTGTACTGAATTTTTTTTGCAGTCTCGAGTTTATTTGCGAGAGCGTATTTTCGTGACTAACATCTATATCGCGGAATTATTAAACTTGGTTGTTGGAGCTTGTTTATCCTGCGATGTCAGAATTAAGTTTATAACGAGCACATTGCGCCATGCCGCCCTGCCCTTATAACTATATCTTGTACAATATTAATCTGATAGGTTCGTTGTTTTATTAGCAATGATCTCAAAAAAGCTAACAATAGTTTGAAGAAAGTGCGATCAATTATAGTTAACTTAAAAGGGCTTTTTGGTCTATTTTAATTAACAAGTACTTTCTTTATAGTTTCATCCAGTAATTGTTGCGTCATACGCGTACTAAGTTTTGGCCTCTTAAGGTCCTAAAAAGACCCCTCCCCCCATTTTTTTCTTACTATCCGCCCATGTACAGATGAAGCTCGATTACAAATTGATTATAATCAATATTAATCTATACATATATGTATACATTAATTATAATAACGGCAGGGCGGTAATATAGTAATAAATTGTTTATTGAACACGGCTGCGACGGCCTCCCGCGAATTTGTTGAGAAAAAAAAATTCGATTCCTCGACATTTAGCTTATATATTTTAATTATTTTTTATTTGAGCTCGTTGAGTACGCTTACTATTGTATGATATTTTTTTTCGACATGATTGACAGTACGCGACTTTCGTTCTAATATTCCTAGTGTTAATGAATGACTGCTTAGTTTGTATATTTTTTAAATTAATGTTCTAGGTATAAATGAGGTGTTCTGTTTTAAAAGATATAATTCGTTAACATATCTGATTCGGAAAATTAAAATTATTGGCATATTTATGGAATTTTATATTGTTCGATACAGACTGTAACAATTATCGGATTTTCTATTTACTTTAATTAATAATTTTACAAAACGATATTTTTTTATCAATTATTTTGAGCACTGAAACCAGTGACATCAACTGACGATAAAGGCTACATTATGTAACGGACACAAACTCTTCATTCGATGAGAATCAAAATCGACAACAAAATCAATGCACGATGGGATCTCAATCATTATGAATTACGCAATAAGTCGACAGAATAAAAATTATTTCCGTTCTTCAGCTGTGAATAGGGGTAATTAGCGAGATTGTAAGAATACATTGATTATCTTGTACAAATATGAAAAGATTTCATACATAATATTGCTACAAATTTGAATTACAATTGGCAGCTCTCTAACCAGCTTTCTCTCGGGAGAAAGAGCCGACTTGTAACTGCCGAATGTTGTTTGGTATTTGTAGAAGTAAAATGTATGTCAAAAACATTTCCAAGTATAGTAATACCCGCATTTTACGGTCATTAATCCTTTTGTACACTTTTATTACGATTATCAATAACTTATTTTTTTTTTTCAAAATACGATCTTCTGATTTCCATATCCGGGTTTTGTTTCTGATAAGTATACACTGTGTTAGTCTAAATTGCGAAATGATTGCCAGACTGAGTTTCCCTAAGTTAGTTACGACAACTAGTCTACCTCCGCCGCGCCGTGACGTGACGTGACGTGACGCCGGACGCGAGGATGCCCTATAGTACTTATTACTTCGCATATTGTAATATATAGTAAGTTAGATTGTCATGTCCGATCCAATGTAACGCCCGAAGCGCAAGCATTGCGTGACTGCTGCTTGTCTATGAAATTAAAAAAGACCCAGTGATTCTGATGGCAGCGCGTGTTTGCGCTGCGGACGGCTACCTGAACAGTGTTGCCAGCTGAACCAGTGCAGTATATCGAATGCACTATTATGTGAATCGGGTGCGAAATCATGTGCCTTCAATGTTGATACATTTTTCATAGTTGATGCTTCTAATTATAGGTAAGTTAACACTTGTAAATATAGATATGATACTATTTCGATTCGAACTCTATTTTTTATTAATTTAATTGAATATTTTTATTTATTGCCTAAGTTGCGCCTCGTACGCACCGCGGTCTCAGACACCACCGTTACTTTCCCACTTTTTCTTCAGCGTCGTTTTAATTGCGACATTGTGTATTGCGTGCGTTGTGAACAGAAATATTTTCTCATTCTCAATGCAGGTAATAAATGTTTGCAGCATTCTATAATAATAGCCAGAACTCTTTCAATTTTTGTAATGAATCTTTAATTACTTTCTCTCACTGCCAAAATATCTCCATTAATGCTAAGGTTTGCGTATAATTTAATCTATGCGTAACTATACTTCCTTAATATTATTTAATTTAGTAAGTATTTAAGATATCGAGTTTTATTGAGTATTAGATCGTAACGTATATATTGACGCTGAGAAAATCGAAAATGTTCCTTACGAAAAGCAGGTTATATTTTCAAATTTAAACTAAAAAACTTGTGTTCTAACTACAACGACAAAATGTTTTTTTTTTTAAATTATGGATTTACGTGTCTGAGACGCCATTTTGTTCGATCAAAGGTTGCCGCCACAACATTGTATAAATAGATGAAGTATATATTTCTAAATATTGAAATAAGGCACTTTTAAGTACACTAGCGTTTCAAGGTACCTTAACGATATCGCCACCAAATGTCTAGAAGGGCTCAAAATACAAATACACGCTTATGCCAGTACCGGAAGCGCAAAATGTCAGATTCCTTATTTTCACGTCTCAAAAATCTCTTGTAACAGATTAAGATTTATTTTACGTGTTGCAGCAGCATTACATATCTGGCATTTTGCGAATCTCCAAATAAAAAAAATCATGATTATAACGATAACTTGTTAAATTGTAAAAAAAATATAATGTTTTCCAATTTAGAGTGTATACGAATGTGGAAGTTAAGTACGATTTGTAATAAATATATTGATGTACTAAATAAAGTATTACTTTTTGCGATGTAACTGTCGTTTATAGTAAAAGAATTTCACTAATTGGACTGTATTATTTTTTTATCTAGCACATGTAACAATCAAAATAAAAAATAAATAAAACCGGAACTGTGCCATATGATTATGTTTTTTTTTATTTAAACCAACCACTATATTCTTTATTTTTTGGAATAATAACGATTTGTATGTTTTAAGCAAACAGGGGCAGACAAAAAAATTAAAATATATTTACAGCTCAAATTTTTTTATTCATAAATTTTTCAGTATTATATACATATTTTATATACAATTTATTGTCCTCGCTTAACTAATTTTAATACTGAATTCTATTGTAGTTATTGAACCCCTCATATTACGGTCATACTATTACATGGTTCAATAATCACACAAAAATGTCAATTTATCGTTAACTAAATTAAGACTTATTGAAATAAAACAAAGATACATACTAAAATTGACTTATATATATATACATCAGGCACATTCAAATACTTTTATTCAAAAACAAAACTCTTATTTACGTGTTTACTTTTTAAATTTTTGAACAAGAACTGAGCAATAAATAACAAATGATATTAAATGTATCCAAAAAGACTGATTTATGTAAGATCCTTACATGTGTCGTATGTCGTGATATAACAAACAAATGAAGATCTTATGTATAAGAAACTACGACACACATCTAAAATAATATTTACAGATCAAAAAAACATGTGATAGGTGCTTAAGTGTGGTAATATTTATCGCCGAATTATGAATCTAACCTTTATTAATGGGCATTATGGAACAAAACTAACATTTACGAGACCTCAAGCAGAATGCTTTGGAATAATTTTCGGGGGAAATAACTATCAAGAACAACAACAGTGACAACTGATGAATTGACATTTCACAAATATTATTTATTGAAGTTATTTACAATTACCTAACCTACAACACAAGAAACCATCACGGTTCAAGTATATAATTATAAGTAAGCACCACCAACTTATGAAAACTACTAATATAACTAAATATTTACATAGATAATTTTAAAACTTCACTGTGAAATGGCTAAAAGTCTGAGTACTTTTATGTACAGCAACCTTTGTTGTCTTCGGACAAGTGTGAAGTGGTGGAAAGAGTCGAAATGATCCCATGTAACCTGTGAAAACCGTGTCAAAATCCATCCATAAGTTTTTTCGTGATGCAAGTACAAACACACAGACAGACAAAAATTTTCATTTAAAAGATCCAAAAAAGACACCTCACTTATTTTCCCTTAATATCTTCCATGTACAGACTTAGCTTGGTTTCAGTTTTATTATAAGTATATAAGATATAGATAATGTAACTATGATCTTCGTGAGCTATTGCCTTGAGCGTGGTGATCATCTGAAGATGTCCCGGATGCCCTGCAGCAGCCGCGCGACCAGCGGGTCGTGGTCCTCGTACCCGGCCGAGCGCAGGTGGTGAGACACACTGGATATACACTGCAACAAAAATTTAGTTTAACATAGGTTGATAAATGAAATTATGGAAGAAATATTTGAGTTTTTCGCAACTTTTCATGAACTCATTAGTTTTGTTTTAAATTTTCTTTATAACGTAGATATAGTATCACGATTGTATTCCTAGAGTGATGATGCACAGGGTAGACAGAGCCATAAGTCGTGAGACTTGAAGGCCATGAATAGCAAAATGTTCTAGATTATAAATATAGCTTTTTATAATTGCCTGATAAATTGTGCATTACTTAAGTATCTAATCTTAGGTTATAAAAATGAAAATTTACGTACAAAAACTCACAACTTACGTTTCAACCGCTGTTGATCTTGATAGAAATTGTTTTACAATAAAGGAAAAGTTAGCAAAGAAACAACACGTACCTTATCTAAATACGTCATATTGGCCTGCGGGCATTTGTCTCGGGCCATATCGACACTGTAACTATTTCGCTCGCACTCGGCCAAAATGGCCGCCAGTTCTTCTAGATACAGTGGCAGGGATTCCATGGTGATGTCAGGAACGAGTTTCACGCTGAGCTGGTATGCTACCGGCTCTTCAGGTGAGTCAATTTCGTCATCATCTTCCACTCGAAAGCATCTGTTTTATAGATATATAAATTCGTTATTTTTTTCTTATTGTGTATAGTTTTCAAGTGAGGAGAATTTATATTTGACAGTTGTTTGAAAACATTTGAAATTTAGAGAAGAACTCTCCTTAATTTTTATCTTTATTTTTGTAATATTTTTTTAATCTTAAATGATCGCTCCCGACTCGAAAATTGACATCGAACACAGTTTCATACAAATAAAGTTCATTTTTTCAGCACAAAAAATGGCAGAGATAGACGATAATCGTCCATATTTATATATAGGTGTTTCTTAATAGTTGAAACCTATAAATGGCTTCCTGTTTTAAATTTAGAATGTTATCGTTCTGTAAATAAAAGCTGTCGGTTTTCTTAGAAAATAAATAATTAGAGATAGATCAAAAGGTAGTAACAAGGATCTAACAGGTACTGCGAGGCGGAGCGGCCGGGCGGCCAGTGCTGCGAGGTGATGAGCGCCAGGAAGGGCGCGCGGCTCCAGTCGAGCGCCCGCTGCAGCGCGCGCTGCGAGCGCGCGTCCTGCGCCGACGGCGAGCGCGCGAAGGCGGGGTGCGAGTGGTGCCACGCGCACACGCTCAGCCCCTGCGCGCGCAGCGCCTCCGCCGCGCCCGCCTGCGACACTGCGGCCCAAACGTCACATTCAACGCACCGCTCTTGTGACCTGGGTGTTACAGGTGTCTATGGGCGGCGGTGATTACTTAACATCACGTGACCCGTCTGCTCGTTTGCCTTGATCTGCTTCTTCTATTCAAGACTATCCTACGACACATCATCTTTATATAACTTTAATGGTTTAGGCGGCGTACGCCAAGATAGCTCTCAGAGGGCAGGTCTTTTTCCCGACTTGATTGACATGTATTGTTATATTACAACCAAAACATAAAGTCATTCACATTACATTGTATCCAATATATTTCGTTTAATGTGCATATAAACGCTACGCTGACCGCATTGACATACATGAAATAAAATAAATAAATTGAAAATGTCACCTGGGTCCATGTCGCAGTGCGTGGAGCTGGAGGCGGCCCGGGCGCACCTGTAGGCCACGCAGGTGAGGGCGGCGCGCTCGGCCAGCAGCCCGGCGGGGGCGAAGGCGCCGCCCAGCAGCCCCATCACCTCCGCGCGCGACGAGTGCGCGTGCGCGTCCATGCTGATCAGCGCCGACACGTACACGCGCACTTCGAACGGAGCCTGACGACATTTTTATAAGTCTTAGCAGGCAATTAAACGTGCGATCTGCCTGATGAAAAGTGATCATCGTAGCCTACGGTCATCTGCAATACTGAGGATTCCACACGTGTGTTTCACCTGTCATCTCAAGAGTAATGGGCGTTTGGTTTGCTTACTCACCAAACAAACTCCTTTCAATGTCGAATACCTAATAATCTCGAAAGAATACACACAAAAAAGTGTGTAGATTGTGTAATAGAAAATATTTGAAGTTTTTCATTCAACAG
>JADGIL010006596.1:0-24278 GCA_020352625.1 Cactoblastis cactorum | reverse complement strand
ACAGCGATGGACTATGACATAGATGAATATTTATCCCGGAAAAGTGTACGGTTCCCAAGGGATATTATTTATAGTAGGTAACCGTCGGAAGAAGTCGCGGGAATTAGCTAGTAGTAAGTAAAAATAAAACTTGTTCTTTTTGTGAATATAGTAAATCTTTATATTTTAGAAATTTATATTTCTGTTGTTCTCATTGCAAAGTGGAATTTGCTATTTACAACGTTATCTTAATTGTTGTTCAATAACTCTTTTGTTATCTCGCTCATATTTAGTATTTTTAAAGGCAGCTCTTTATTTTTAAGGTATACTCGTTAAATAGGTATGTAATTCAAAGAATACTAAGAATAATAAAATATAATGATATCAGTAAATTGTTGGATCGAGTGATAACATTGTCATTACCAATTAAATGTAAATGAAGACATTCATATATCAATTATCGAGTTAGGCGGCTCCCCTCGATCGGCGCCGGCGCCGGCGGCGGCGGAGCGTGGCCGCCGGCAATGCTCGTCAGCAACAAGCTTCCGGACATTGCAACACACGAGGAACTCTGATCTCTGGAGAGGTTTAACCGAGGAATACTTCTGCTCTTTGCTTATTTTACATCCTCGGACCTCGGACACGTCAGGTCGTCATGCTTACAAAGTTTTTTCTATCGACTGGCTTTAATGGCCATTGACTGTATACCATAAGCGGTTTTTTTCTCTAAAGTAACCACACTGGGTGTTTTAATCCGTACAATTCAATAGCGTAATCCGTCGCCGCGGCGGCTTGAGTAAACATAAACATAATTTATTCTATTACCGAACAGACGGATCGCGGCCATCGGCCGACTTTATCTCCGCGTCCTTTACCACTCAAATAACATTATCAGCTCCCAGCGCGGGTGAAATACAAGAAACAATAAACGTTTGTCGTAAACTGACGTTATGTGGACATAAATCAAAGCCGGCCGGCTTCGGGACACTTGTTAAATTGCTCATAAAAGTCTTCAACACAACGAATACGCGTATATTAGAGTATCTTTATGGCAGCTCGGATGTTCGGCAGCGTTTGATTGGTTCGGGTGTCTCCGGCGAGCATCGGCCGCGGCCGACGACGTTTGAACTGGGAACTGGGCCGTTGGAAGCCAACGAAGCACCTGCAAGTGAGGTAGTTCAATGTATACGCTTGAGGCAGAAGCAAATACGGTTGCATCTGACGGCGCTACTACTGTTGCTAGCTTTTAACAATGTACATATACTTTGATTTTAAATTAAACTTTATTTTTTCTTGTAGTAAACAGCTTAGGCAGTTGGTATGTTCGTATTTCTGTATTTAGTACAGTACTTAAAGCCTTAATTACCAGTATATAAATATTTGTCGAGCATGCCTACAATACATTGACAAAATGACAATTGTATAATATATTATCTATATTATATATTACATTTAATTAATAAATTTAACTTTAAGATAAAGTAATTTGTCGTTATAAATTGATAAAATTATATATGTACATAATTTGTTGAAAAAAGAGGTATATTAAATATTATATTTTCATGCCTAGTTGTAAGGTAAATGTATTGCATACTTTTACAATTGTATGTATTATGTAACAACTTCTGTACCTACATTTGACAAATAAATGGATTGAATCCGGCAAAAAATAACCGGCCAAGTGTGAATCGGATTCGCGTCCTGAAGGTTCCGTACTAAGAAAACCTGAAACGTTTGTTGTATGGAAGCCCCTTTAATATTTATTACTTTTGTTTCATTTATTGTTATAGATTATACATAATCTGTGAAAATTTCTACTGCCTTGTGTTCATTATACACATATTTACTTTCATAAGAAAGAACATATAATGTAAGAAGAAAGTCATACTGAAGATCTGAGTGCAGTAGGTAGCATGGCGACCTTGCCTTTTCAGATGATTGAGAGGTACAATGTCTTCAACATACAGCTACTTAAACTCGCATACCCTCGTTATACGCCGGAGGTTTTCGAGATTTTAGAGTAGCGAGCGGCCTCCGAGTGCCGCGGCCGTGTGTGACAGACTTCACCCAAGAACAACCGTTACAGATAGATCGGTACTGTTAGTGCACAGTTTAACTGGACTGTGTTAGAACAATTTAATAATAAAACGTGTTGAAAATGCCCGGGATGTGTGAGAACGCATCAAAAGAGCTATTGTTGGGGAAAGATTGTGTTCTTCTGGCGCCGCGGGAGTGCGCCCCGCCGGAATCCATGTCATCAAATATGTTTTTATTTTTAAATATTATTAACTGCGCCCCGTGGCTCCACTCCTTTCACAATTTCGGAATAAACCCCATATAAAATTCCAGTTTAAGTATTTTTCACAATTACAATGGTGACTCGTTATGAATATTATATATATGTTACTCGTATGAATTTTATAGTGGTATGGAGCCACAACTTGTAGTGGTGTGGAGCCAGCTACAGGCTTCTTTTTAGCCTGTATCACGAATGGGCCGGCTCGTCCGGGAAAGTAACCACACTCCCACAGAAGACCGACGTCTGAGTGGCGGTTATCAGCCGTCATGCTTCGTCCGGTGAGTGGGAGAGCCAGAGGCCCAACTTCTCCGCCCTCCACATTTAGGTTTTTTCCAAGCCGGCAACGCTTCTGCAACCCCGCGGGTGTTGCAGTTGCCTATGGGCGGCGGTGATCACTTAACATCTCGTGACCCGCCTGCTCGTTTGCCTCCCTCTGACATAAAAACAAAAATGTCATGAAAATTTTTAATAAAGAATTTAATACATTTGACATATATTTAACATTTTAACATATTATAAATAAAAGTTTTAAATTCTTCCTTTAAATAAATGGTAATTAGGTATGTATGTATTCAGAAATTGACTCAATGAACACGTTTCTGCCCTGTTATACCTTCAGATGCAATGACGCCCACTCATGTCCATCATAGATTAGTTGATGACCGTTATCAATCATTTCTGTATGGAACATTTGGAATATAAAATATGGATTTATTTATTGTAGAAGAGTCAACCAATGAAGTAAACTTTTAACACATCGAATTTATTTTTGATTATTTTTTTTAATACTGTAAAAGGTGATTTAGTCATGGCAGACTGGCGAAACGAAATTCAAGTTCTAAGGTATGCTTTAGTAACGTTCGGATCGGAGAATATTGTATTGGAAAGTTTTGGGTATTTCGGCTGTTCTCTGCAACATTAACAATGCGATAGACAGAGGTGCGAGTCTGTAGGTGCAAGAGGAACTTTGATGCGGCTCGGCTTCCCAAACTATTGTTATTGTCAAGAACTTTGTATTCCAATGGACATATCTGTATTATTTCTTTATGAAAACAATATAGAAACAGCCCAAGAGAAGAATTCAAAAATATTAGTCATTTTGCATATAATTCACGGCAATTCAAAGTCAGTGAGGCACGCGCGATTTCTCGTAAGCAAGTTAGACACACATTAATATTAATATAAAAATGTAATATATTTTAATATATTTTTTTAAATCTAACAGAAAGTACAGCTTAAAAAGAGGTCGCTATTTATATAGACACATATTTTAAAAATTATTTGACATATCTTCAAAATCTTAACACTTTTAATAAAGCTTTTCTCACTGATTTTTAACTTGATGTCCCATTTTTTCGTATGTTATAAATTTAAGCCACTGGCATTCATAGCAATAGCAAGTCTCTATTTCTGGTTCCTAAATTTAAACTACATACTACATTGCATTAGATTTCTCCTCCTGAGTCATTTTCTAATGACAATACAGTATCTGTGGCGTCACTCGGGTCTTCATCGTCAGTCACATTATGTTCGAGGTATTACAAAATGATCTTACAAGCTGATCGGTTCCTAGCTCCGTGTTAGGGACCACAACACAAACGCAAAGTGCCCCAATTCGGAGCGCTACATAGTAGTGCTTACTGGAACCTGTTTTCTCGTAATTCTAATAAATATGTAGTTGAATGTTTGCGCGGCACACTTCTGTTTATCAGCATTTGCGGCACACACATATTCCTCACGTGTACTACTATTAATCGACCCTATATTTGATATTAGTCTTTTTCATTTTGAAACTATACAATTACCCGGGTTACCACTAGATTTGCAACTTTGTTAACTTTATGAAGCTAAACTGGTTTATGTTGTCAAGAGGTGACGCGTGGAACACTGGAGTTCTAGAGAAACGTCGTTTCAAATTTTCATAGTGGTATGGAGCNNATGCTCCGTCCGGTGAGGGGGGGAGGCGGGGGCCCAACGTCGTCCGCCCGCCTCCTCTGGTGAGGGCGGAGGTCGATGACCGGCCGGCACCGCGACTGTAACCCCGCGGGTGTAGCAGTTCACTCTGCGCGGCGGTGATCACATAACATCTCGTTAGCCGCCTGCTCGTTTGCCTCCCACTGACATAAAAAAAAAAAAAAATTAATTTCATTAATGCAATTTAAATTGTTTTTTCTCACGGATGAATAAATTTTCACATTTTGAGATATATAAAACATGCACTTCTTTCATTTGAATAATAAAGTCTACAGATTCACGGTTAATTGAAAATTTCTTGTAAAAGATGTAGTTTTCGGTTTTCATATTTAATATTATTTTTATATATTGTATCATTTATAGTAATGTTCTATAAAATATGTACAGAAGGGTCGCTTGCTTTATTTTATATGTTCTAAACTGAACTTTTTATGTGTTACTCGCGCATAAAATGTTTAGCTTAGAGTATACATAATTTTTATGACAATATTATTTACGACTCAATATGCAACAGATATAAAATTTAATTTAAGGTTAGGTTTTAACAATAACTTTGCGATAGTTTTACAAACAATGCAGACTATCCTCTATTTCTAATGTTTTGTGGTGTTTAATTTTTTAAATAATTATAAAATAAGAATAATTTCGCTAATCGTAACTCCAATTTTCGTGCATATTGAGTTGGGAAAAAGGCATACGGCCCATCGCATAAAATCCGGTACTGCAATTGACTTGATCCCTTTAACTTAAAGTAAATAAAAAACATGGTATGCTTTGTAAATTGATTTCCCTGAAGAAAATGCTGCAATGGAGTGTCTTCCGCTACTTTATCTCCATTTGTTTGAAGGTGATAGTATTTTTTTTTCGTGAATATTTGACGTCAATTGTCACTGAATTTTATAAACTAAATTGACAATTGAAAAGTTCGAGAACCAGTCTATTCGAATAAAAATGTTTTGACTTTGACTTGACTTTCGCATTTACCTCCAAGGCAAAACATTTTTATTAAAATAAATTAGATTCTAGCACTTTTGAATTGTCAATTCTGTTAATTCTAGTTAAATTTAGCAATTATTGACGTCAAAAATTTACTTAAAAATAATTTTACTAAATAAACCTCTAGGTATTGAGATGTGCTCGTAGTTGAGCCTCGCGTATCAAACTCAAATTCAAACATTTATTGCATCTCATTTGTTTTACAAAGTAACCAAAATGTACAATACATTTTGGTGTAAGGGGTACCTATATCAAGTTCAGGCATGAACCCTGTATCGACAGTTATTTTCACCGTTAACATCTGCACACAAATTCTCAGCCAAAAACATTGTAATATATGTATTTTTACTAAGAATCGATTACTACAGCCTTTATCGTTATATCTTGAGATAACATTTAATTACTGCCTATGTCTTTTTTACTGCCACTCCCGTGGCGCGTTATCAAGATCATCTCGATTCGTGTGTTTGTTTATAAACAAAATTTAGACATTTTTTATTGCCCGGTCAAGCCATGGGAATGGCCGGTGGCGTTATCGAATTAGACATATGAACATGTCAAGGAAAATACTTTACATATGTATACCACAGAACTTACGTCATAAGTTACCATAGCACGAACCTACATCTGTTGATGTTGTGTGTTTTAGGAACACAGCTCGCAATCTGAAATGTTTGGTAGTGTGCGTTCCTGTCGACACACGTTGATTTAATTAAATTAAAAAAGAAGTTAGTCCATTCCCCATAATAATTTGGGCCCAAAGTTACAAGGCTGAAATTTTCTTGTCATTAAGAACATGTAAAGATATATAGTAGACTTAATTATTATGTCGATCTACAATGGCTAAATCAGTTTTATAATACATTGAACATATTTTTTAAATGTTATCAAGTCCGTTTGTAAGATCAGAATACTTATTGGAATTTTTATTATGTGCCCAATGCTGTTGTGGGTCAGACTAAAACGGAGTAATTAAGAAAAATAGACAATTGGACAATAACAAAACACTCAAATGGCCCAAAATGAGCTATATCTTTTATTATCTTCATTCTCAAGGACATAAGAGTGATTGTCGATTTAATACATTGAAATGCGAGCGTAAATTGTGCATTTGGGAATTAATCAATCATCATTTGATGGGCCACTGATTTCATCCAGTAAATTATTATCAGTTCAACAACTCGCCTGATCTGTCCGAGCATCGTCCGTCTCCACGGCGATACCGTAAATAAATGCAAAGAAGTTATCAATCCGGCAGACAGCCACATAAAAGTCTAAAATCAGTTTCTCTATCAGACCGTATCCTCAATAAAATTCTTTATGGTACTTGCGGCGTGTAAACTTGACACTGTTCCTTATTCGTCGGTGATAAAGTTGATAGTAGTGTTTCGGAGTGGTCGGCTGAGTTATTGGCTGGGTCGCGCGCTCGCGTGACGTCACGGCGGGTGCGTACGCGCCGCCGCCGGCGGACGGATTAGCGCGCGCCGATCAAACTAGCAGTTATCACGCGAGATTTTTTTGGCTAGTGCCATCCCGGGGCGCTCTAGCAAAGGGCAATTGAATTAGCAGTAGTCTCATTAAAAATATTCACCCAATATAAACATATATACCAATATAATATCATTTGCTACAATAATGTAAAATGTTTTGATATAGTGTTTGTTCCTAAATGCTGATATTGTGGCATTTCTTTTGCCGTCAACGTATTATATAAACTTAAACACCGCATTTGACCACATCAACAGACGACGATAGAAGACTTTGTTTTATTAATACAAAGAAGGCTACATGCATCAATCTCACAACAACGCAATTGAAACCGGATGAAACCAATGACAGAGAGCGCCTTATCTCTGTGCATTTACTTCTCAACTATGGCCTGGAACGCGAATTTCAGAGATATAGTGATAGATATGTATATCTGCGTGTAATTGAAATGGTAAAATACCGATATGGATGTAAACACGTCTGCTCTTTGAACGCCATCCGCCGGCTGCGTGGCTCAGGCGACTCTAGCCCGATCCGTTCCATATGAACATTGTTGCAGAAGTATTTTCTGTCTCCTTTCTTTACACTTCCCTAGCTTCTTTATTTGGTCTTTATACACTTATGTTTACCTTTCCCATCTTGCTGCTATATTTACCTGTTATCACCAAACATCTTTCCAAGTTTGTATATTTTTAGTAGCGATAATTTTTTCTTTTATTAAATCTGGTTCTTCACTTTTCTCTTTCTTCACGTTTGTTTATTTCACTCTCCAATTAATCTATAATTTCCATTTCTTTTTCAACACTACATTTCTAAAGCATCGAATTTCAATTTTCAATTTTCTGTCCACAGTTCGTTTTTCGACTCATCTTTATTAAAACCAGGCGCTGCCGACGATTATTTTCTTGTATATAATCTAAGATTCATATTGTTTATATTCAAACTAGCCGCTTTGTTTTAAGACGAACCTGCGTAATTTAAGTTCTCCGTAAAATGAAACATCTTTCGCATGATGTCACTTGTGAGATATGTTATCAGACGTTATCAGAACGTCGAACTGACCTCAATCGACCCCATTCATTGACAGGATAAAGTTCGAATTCAATGGATGGTCAGAACATGATCCAGCAGGTAAATATTTATGTTCTAAATTTTAGAACGTACATACTATGTAACATTACCGCTTCGTTATGTAATTAGGGTAACCAAAGTGTAGTCATTTTCTAGAAATTAGACACCACCTGTGCCGCAATACATTTAGCCCGGTAATTTTGGCAGACTAACCCTATGTGATGTTAAAGAATGAGTGTGAACGAAGCGATTTGTGCGATTTGGCTTGATAAGTGGATTATTCTATTTATCGATGGATAGATGCAAAATCCCAGCAAAGAGTTCCCAGGACAGGTAACGACCGCTGATTCATGCGTATCTGCGCGATCTCATTCACCAGATAGAATCTGCGGGCTCCCACGGCCCACTGCTCATCGTAATCTTAGTCAGGGGCGGAGGCGCGGCGGCCTGGCACCACACGAGGGGGATTTCTGAACAACGCCGTCGACGGTCAAATCTGTTAGTCGGTGTTTCGGCATTGGAAAAATTACTTTCATTTGATGTAATAAATTCCGGGGTAAAGTTTGACTCGTGGGGCCCGATGATCTACTCCATGTAGCATTAACATATATACATATATTCCAGAAACCTACAATTTACTGTTACCCATTTATTTCTGATATAAAGTCTTCTTTTTTGGTATCTTATTCCTAACGAAACAATATTATATTTTTCCTTTTATTGTCTGTCTATCTCCACTCGATGACTGCTTACAATTGCACAATTTGTTCCGCAAGTATTTAATACAATTTCAAAGTGATATTTTTAACGAAAGCGAGATCTCTTTATTTTTTCCTGGAAACAATCTGCGGACTTAATAATCTATACTAATATTATAATATTAGTATAGATTATTATGATATTATTAAGAGATAAAGTTTCTAACTTTGATGGATTGTTTGTAAGTTTGTTTGTAAGGGCTAACCTTCGAAAATACTGAACTGATCGTGACATTTTTTTCACAATCAGTAAGCTATACTATTCAGTAGTGCTGTATATGCTATAGGCTATGAAATGGGCACGTTTTCTTTTGTTCGTTTAAGTTTCTTTGTTATTTATGTATCAGTTAACGCATTTGACCGATGCTCAGGAGGTCCCGGGTTAGATCCTCGGTCAGGTCATGAAGGAAAATTACCTTTTTCTGATGGGCCTAGGTCTTGGATGTTTATCTATAAATGTATTTATTATAAAATATAAAATATACGGCTGAGTTAGTATTCCATAATACTCTTACTTAGCCCCAGCTAACTCAATTTGCGTGATTTGTCCCCATATTTATATATTTTTTATTTATTTATTATGTCTATTCATGTCATTTAGCATTATTTTTGTGGACTACATTGTCTCCGAAAAATATATTCCGCCGCAGCCTACAAACACCTACAAAAACCCACTGCGTCAAGAGTGGCGTAACATTAGAATCGGAGGTGCGTGATCGGCGCGCACGGGTCCGCCAGTAAACATAAACAGTGTCACGCGTGTACAGACGGCCTTATCTCGCGTCCGGGTCACCAGTCCACTTATCTTAGGACTGGTGCACACCGATAAACAATGAGCATTGATTCAACTAGTTGTGAACTTGCAATTTCTCCACCACCACACATGATGTGTTCCTTGCTGGGCTCGGAGCTTAGATATTGTACGCATTAGTCTCTTTTTTTCTCGCAAGAGGTGGATGTTTTTTGTGATTAGTACCCATTGGGTAAAACGGGTCCCTTTTACTAAGACTGCTGTCTGTCTATCCGTCTGTCACCAGGCAGTATCTGATGAAATGTCATAGGAAAACAGTTGAAATTTTTACAGAATTGATGTATTTCTGTAGCCGCTATAACGACAATTACAGAAAATCTATGCGTCAAATGTGATTTTTACATTTATATAAGCCGAACCGTGCCCACTTCGTTGGGCATTTTAATATAGCATTTCTGAATAGTGTATGTAGCTTTCTCATTGTGAAAGAATTTTCACGATCGGATCAGTAAGTATTTTCGAAGATTAGCCTTTACAAACAAACAAAGTTACAAACCTTACCTCTTTAAGATAATATTAGTATAGATTTGCTCTTTATAATATTAGTAGGTAGGTCTTTATGTACGAGTCACACTCGCACTTGGCCGGTCTTATTGTTTTTAGTGACCCCTTCGGCTAGTGTCCTGTCACAGTTTTCGATAAACACTTCTACCTACATATAAGCTCGCACTCGGTGTTTGAATGTCGCGACTTCATTCGCGCAGACATTAGCTCGGACTCTCCTCAGTTCAGTGGGAGTGTTCAGAATCGATTATACGAACATGGTCCATTTCAATAGGCATTGGCTTCACCTGTGGACAAAGGTAGAAATTTTATAGTTGTCGTGGTACATTTCTCTTTTTTATATTACAAGCTATTATTTAGCTTGCGATGTATGTATGTGAGTATGTCTTTTCGGGTGGAATCTTGCAACTCAATTTTGAAGCATTTATACATATATTCAAAAATACAGTTTCATACAGACGTATTTTGTTTAACAATTTACGTCTGTGGGCGTCGTACAAAAAGGAAATAGAGTCTTATTGTTACTATAGTATAAGGAAGCGACGGTCAGAAATACTGACAAGCGAATTAACAATTATAATATGTTTGTTATATTTAATCTTTAAACAACTATTTACTTGTGCACTAACTCGTAACACAATCACTGAGGCCGTAGGGTCGTAAAATGCTGGATTTACAGAACCGTGCCGCGCCGGGTCGCCACTAAATTTCCGAGAGAAATGCGCCCGACACCGCTCTTTTATCGAACCGCCACCTGTCAGCCGCCGGTCGCCGTCTCTACACGCGCGGGGATAACACTGATAAAAGTCCGTTACTTTTCTTCGTGACAAAAATTTGGAGTACTTTTTAACTTACATGCCACTAAGTACTTTATATATTGTTTTTTTAATTATAGCCAAAAAAAGTTATAAATAAGAAAATCTTTTAATATTCCACATCGGGACAACGTTCCCGAATTGTTGACACGTTAGGTAGTCAAGGTCGGGTTACTGATTACCTCGATGAGGCTGGTCGTGATGTCTTTTAAAAACCACTGGGCCCCAAGAATCCATAGTCTCTACGCAATTACCACCATCATAATTACGCTTTTTCGCCAACTCCGCAACAGGCAGCCGTTTCGCGCAGCAGTGGAAGACAACTGTGATGCTGCTAAATAGTCCACACAGTATATATTTATAGATTTTTCATTTCGTTTTTGCGAAACTTTCTGATACCATTTAAACGTTTATGCGTACCATTTATGTATATGAAAACTGCATTGCCTCTGAATCGAGAGATCCCAGATTTGAATCTTGATCATGATGAATATTTGTTTTCTGCAATGGCTTAATTTGTCCGATTTTGTTTCTTGTTCTTATCATGATATATTTTTGGTTTGTATTGGTAAATTGTGGTCTCCATGACCTACTAAGTGGGCTCTGTAGTGGTATGGATTGACCTCCATGAGGTTATCTCAACTTGTAGACGCAACATCATCGTGGCCCGTGCGTCTCCACATAACAATTGAACAGAAGAGAAACTGATGTTGGCTTAGAGATACATAACTTTAGAAATAAAAGTTAAAGGTATATATTTTTCCGAAACTGGTGACGAGTTGTTGCAAACCATTAGTGCTTTCTTTTTAACGACCTGTTTCTGGAAATGAGTAATTTGTCACTATATAATTGTCACTGTATAATATACTAAAAATATTTCAGAACAGCCAAAATTAAGTACCTAAACTTATCAGGTATATTTTATCTTTTTTACGGTATATGTCGGCATACGATCTTTGATAAATTCCATTACTTTGTAATCCATTATTGTAGGAGAAGTCAAAAGGTGTGTGAAAAATAAATAAACAAAAGATTAAAGTGCTCAAAATGTAACACATTAACTTTATACTTATAAACTAACATAAAAGTATAATAAATCTTTAAAATTTGTAATAATAATTGAAAATTGGCAGGACGATTTGGTTAAATTTCTACCCAACTGGCCAGATGTTGCTGTGGACAGGGGCCCGGCAGGGGGCCACAACTTAGGCTATTAAAAAATTACATGATGTTATTATGACCATTTTTATATGTTTGATTAATCTACTTTCAGAAACACGATTTTAGAACACTTACCTGCGTTATCTCTTATAGTGAACATTAAATTTGATCTAGTACTAGAATTAAGGGAATGCATTCACAAGACAAAATTAAAGTCAATTCTGCTCTATTACTATTTTGTGTATTCTATGTTATCTCTCAAAGTTGAAACGTTGTACGTGATCTGGAACTATTCACATTGGACAAATTTATTCTAAACCAATCTATGAATGAAGTATTCTTTGATCAACAATAACGAACTAGTTTCACCGTTCCGCACAAAATCAAACAAAATATTGTCCTCACTGCAATAAAGATGACATCTACTATGATTACTTCAACAAAGTTTCATTTTCAGAATTGTGTATTAGAAAATAAGTCTTCACGTGTGCAAGTTGTAAATAATGTCAAACTAACGTGACTAATTGAAGACTGCTCATTTATAGGCAATGAGCAGTGTTTTTCCGAGGACACTGTTTTAGCGGGATTGTGAGCCTAGTTTTTTATCGTACGTCGATGGATATAGTACTATATCTTAAACAAAATAGAAACACCTTTAATAAAAATATGTTTTTTTTATGAAATTAGATATTAAAGTTTGTTTTCTTTGCAATATTCGAAATTTGCAAATTCTCTTGTTTTAATATTTATGGCATATAAAGATTTAACGGTAATTGATCATCAACCCACCGGGGCTGCTGGAACTGAGAAAACGGAAGTGTAACCGAAAACCACTAAATATCATGTTTACAAAACATTTGACCTATAAATTCTTTGTCGGGGCAGATGGCTTATGGGGTCCTTCCACGTGTCTTCTTAAAAGGAACCTTACTGGCACGAGATAATGAGGAATGTGGCTCGTTGGAAGCAGAAAGCTTGACAAACGAGCGATGACAATTATTATTGTGTGGTTTCTCCTATTGTGGTGTGACGTCTATATTTCGAGGCGGTTGGTACAATGAAGGCGCCCCTGCAATTCTTTTTGTTCGCGTTGCATAATGTCGCTTTTTGTTTGTCGTCCGCAATAGAACTTTAGACGATATTCATGATTTACTAAACCTAAAATTTTAACCTTCGTTTTAATTAGCCGCATTGTTTTCTTGGCATAACTTACAATCTTGAATGCTTATGGCATTCGAATTATTATTAACATTACATTTTCTCTCCAATTTCAATCAGCTTCGTGAATCTTACACAAATTAATACTTTTTAACTTATCGAATCGAATTTATGTGATTTAAAGTTGTAAAAGCCTTAGGTATAGTGTGATGGATTGTTTTCTATTTTTTAATACATCGTCGAAGGGGGATTATCCCTTGATATAAAACTCAAACTTATTCAAATGTGGCCTTTTGTGTGCAAACAGCACGAAACTAGCAAAATAATGCGATTTATCGGTTCGGAGAGTTTGTATGGCGGCCACACTGCTGCACGCGGGCGCGCTGCTAGCCGCCGCCCGCCTTACTGTACTTAGTATAAACGGCCAAGTGCGAGTCGGACTCGCGTTCGTAGCGTTCAAGTGGGCACGTAGTTTAAAAAAAATCAACCAATCACGCATGTTAGACAGATTTCGAAATAGCATAAGTAAATATCGGAATTCTCTCATATCTGATTAACTACAGGAATGATTTTATTCAAACCAATTTCGTTTAATAAAATAAAACAATTTTCTTTGTTGAAAATCCTGTTTTAGGAATCTACATCATTTACAAAGACCTATTCTATAATACCCCATAGGGCTATGATGTTTTCTAAAAAATTGTTTTTATTCCTGCTATCTTTAATAGTTTTATTTCTCAAAATATACTACACAATCCTGTAGTGGTTCATTGAATACATCCTACACCTTCTAAATTTAAATCTTATAGTATGCAGTCTTTGAATATATTGACTGACATACGGACTGACGAACATGAAGAAACTACAAGAGTTCCGGTTTTGCCATTTGGCTACGGAACCCTAAAAATACAACAATAAAATTATACTATATTTTATCTCCCGTTAAAGAAGTAGTGTCTTAAAAATCTTTTAGTAAAAAATGTGTCTGTGATTGGGTTGTAGAGGCCGAGTGCAGGCGGGGTAATGTGAATAGTTAGGAAAATAGATTTTTGTATAGGTTGTTGATTTTTAGACCAAGTGTGTTAGTCAAAGATACCCTATTTTTTCTAAAGGTAGGTAATTACTCTATACTCAATGGATGTGTGCTGTTAATAATACTGTCAATTTCCTCAATTATTAATTTAGAATAGTTTACTAATTGAATTCAAAATAATGTTTGTTAGAACTCTGGCATGCCTTTTAATGCCTAAAATACTATTTTCAACAGGCTGTTGTTCTTGCAATTGAGTTTCGTTGGGGGATTAACAACAAATCAAGCGATCAAAACTAAGTCCAATATAAAATATACACAGATATCTATGAAGCTTATTTTGCGACATCATGAACAATGTTGTGCCCCTCCTTTTTCTCTACAGTTTCTAGGTATATTTTACAAGAGTATGCAAAGAAATGCGAAAAAAAGTTGGAAAAGCCTAACATGCTGCACCGACCCCACATAAAGTGGGATCAGGGTAGGAAAGAAATGCGGTAATGAAGTTCATTATTATACTAATTTCATTCGTTACAATGTACTTTTATTAAGGTGCAGAACTTAACTGAGAGAAAATGACATTTATATCTCGCCTAAATTTATTAAATTAATATTTGTAGTGAAGAAGAAAAATACAGAAAATTAAATAAATTTTCGAAAACATTAGATTTGATTATTCCCGACGCTCTGGGAACCCATCCTCGTAAAACAAATATAGAAAGTTTTTCTTTGTGCATTTATACGAATAATGCTCTACAGTGTGAATTTATTAGAATAGCATATAAAATTATTTAAAACCACTTGACGAAACGTATATCGTCTACCCCGTAGTTATAACGATATGGAAGTTACATATAATTTTCGTCGCACTTTGTTCTATAATGATGACATCGCATTCTAAAGTTTTTTATTTGGCTGCTGACATTAAGAGCTGGGGTGGACAGCCCTCGAATGTGAATAAATAAGTCGGCTTAGATTATTACTCGAGTTGTTTCGAGTGCTCGCTCCGGTCGATTGTGCGGCGCTGGGGTCGCTTTGTCATGTTGTGTTTGCTTGTTTGTTTTATTGTTGTTTTTCTTTTGTTAAATAGACCTTAGTGTAAACGTTAATATTGTTACTAATGACGTTTTACACAAGCACACTTGTAAAGTCAGAGCTTATAGAAAATTCAATCCGTTTGTAGCGTACGTCATAAATTTATACATATACACAATTGAACTGCGATTATTTGGACATTTTACATAAAATGAGTTATCGCACACATTATTGATTTTAACTAGGATTCTTCGAAATACAGTTGAATTAAAAAGTTTTCCGGCTGGCCCAACTCTTTAATTCCACTAAGTGTTAAAAAGATGAATTCACGTGAGAACCGGCAGCGGCGGGCCGCGGGCCGCGGGACGTCACGCTGCCCCATTGTGGCCGCCGAGCCCGAGCCGCGGGGCCCCGCCGGCTGCGTATTTGCAAACACAACGCGCGCCTCCCCGCAGAGACCCCACAGACATCACAATTTGTCGCGATTTCAGTAACTCGATACGCGCGGGTGCGTACTCCATTCTGCTCATAGATACTCTCGTACTTGCCGGCCTTGTTTAGCTTGCGTGTACCCCCCGCCGGTGAAAAAATATTTACGTGTGAGTTTTGAATTTTTGCTCGGACATTGTTGATGTATTACAAAATAACATTCTACGGCTGGGGAATGAAAGCTTTTATTTAGTATCAGCTGCTTCTTATGTCAGTGTACAAAAGTATTTCAAGCGAGGTCTCTTAACTCTGTTGAAGTTCGGAGCTACGATGATGTAAATTATTGATTTATAAGCTGTGGTATAGCCGATATTGTTCGATACGATATAACGCTGAATCTGGGTCTCTAATGTGTCTCCAAGCGTGTGTATGGTACAGGAAAATTTATCAATTATATCAATAAGCATCTATCAGATGGGAGATCATTATGATCACAACTGCACAACACGACAGTAATGAATGACTGCTTCTGTGTGATTTCGTCTCATCGCTCAAATAACATCATTAGTGCCGGATTATGACTATGATCTTTCGAATTTGACTCATGAAATTTGCGGGATGCTGCGTAGATTTGTTGTTATTTGAACATTCAATATAGGCACCATACCAATATTATAAAGTTTGTAACTTTGTTTTTTTGTTTGTTTGTAAGGGCTTATCTTCGGAAATACTGAACTGATTGTAAAAGCTAGACTTTTCAGGAGTGCTATAGGCTATAGATATTTTTCTAAAAAATTAAAATGAAGGCATAATTTTGACAATCTCCTTAGGGATAAATCGAACTTGCATGAAAATTCATGAGTCGTGTTTTAGCGGTCAAATAAAATACTATGTAAACTACCTACTTAGTTACAATGTTACAACTAGACATTTATGGACTCACGTATGTGTGCCTCGGCTTCGGTCGAATCAATAGGTATCCCACTTGCCGCGCCCAACGAAGTGGTCACGGGGGTTTGCTAGTATTTAATAAAATAAAAGTTGTTCGCCTGCCTCTCTAATAGTGGAGAAAGGCTGGATCAATTTGACTAATTCTGATATTGGAATATTTGTGAAACTGGAAAGGTTTAAAAGGTGAAAAAAGCCCAAGATGTTGATCAGCCGCGCAGGGAGCTGAAGCTAGTCATGTAAACCGTACAAACCGTGCGAGCGTGTCGTTATCGGCCAAACAGAACCCCTGAGGCAGCGGTAATAAACAAGCTTTTATGAAAGTCTTTCAATATTATCAAAGTCAGTGCAATAAAAATTTTAAACAGTAGGAAACAGACGGACAAATAAAATATACATTTAGATAAATTTAATAGGCATTGTAAAACCCGAACGACAAATTCGAAATTTATGTTATTTTTTTTTAATTCGTCTCCATTTACGATGTTGTTATCTCGGGCAGGGCGAGGGCCGCTAGGCCGGATAAGGGCCCCGCATTTACTTCACTATTGTATAAAAGAATTTCACCAAAGTTTTTTTGGAATATAGCTAACAACTGAAGGAGTGAGCGGGATATCTATTACTTTTGATTTTTTTGTTGGGTTTACCGTTTACTTATTCCAGTAGCGTTTATAATTTGCTTGCTTCTAAAAATTTCGGACGTCGCCCCTTGCTTGCACGAGTAAAGATTGATTACTGCGTGACCACGATAGACACTCTGATATCAAAAGATGGAGTGAACCCGTGCTTCGTGAGTGACATCCCTCATTTTCATGAAGGGTTAAATATATTTCAATAGACGTCACGTGTTATCAGAGAGCCATCCATTGTAGAGGTCTGTTCACACGTGAGCCGACTAATCCCGATAACCTCGTGATGGAGCGAGCGCCTACCGCCTAATCTCCGGCTACCGGCTGTCACGCGGCCTGGAACTGACGGCTAGATAACACTTCACCGTCTTTGGATATGACAAACGGAATAATTTTATCACATATTTATTATGTCCATTTTTATTTGACTGAAAGAGTTGTCTTACCAAAAAAGCAATTGCCTTATAATGGTGAAACAACCCAATAAATCCATACTTACTTATCTATACATCTGTAACAAATTGTAACTGAGCTACGTCTGTATATGGGAGATATTTAAAAAAAACATGTATGTATAGGGGCTCTTTAAAGGAGCTAAAACGATTGTTTTTAGAATTTTTGTCTGTCTGTATGTTTTTATACGTGCATCACACAAAATCTACCGAACAGTTCTGGATGAAATTTGGCACAGCGATGGACTATGACCTAAATTAAAAGATAGACTACTTTATATTCCGAGGGATATCTCTTTCTGTACTCCCATCCCCCGAATCGGAGGCGAGCGGAGCCGCCGGCTAATTCTAGTTTCTTCATAAATTAAACTGCAAAGCTCGTGTCCCACTGAGACTTCATCTGCTCTAAAATAATTTTGTTATTATAGGTTGTACTCAATTTTTAGTTCAGTTAAAATGTGAATTAATAAAAAAAATTAACTGTACACTAAACCGTACATGACGCTCTGGAAATTAGTATGTGAGGCGAAGGGCAGCCGAGCACGTTCAATCTAACATGAGCGGACGCGGGTGCGGGATTAATTGCCACTAGATGTAGTGACAAGCTGGTTTGTTTACGGTTCAATGTAAACATTGTGGTAGTTTATTAGGTTTTATAGTACTTAAACTACTAGTATTCATAAAATTACACAACATAGTCCATTACGTTTTATTTTACTGCCGTATTGAGATCACGTCTCTACGGTAATGTACAATTCCTATGCATATTGTTTTGAATATTTTGGGCGCAGTGCTGGCTCCGGGGAAATCTCTTCGCATTATCTGAGTGCGATCGCGCAGACAGGGAGGTAGCTCTGCGTGGAACTCTTTTTGAACGCAATACAGGCGAATTTTCAATGAATATGGGAAGGTTTTGTTTTTTGTTGGCTGTAAGATTGTACATATATAATAAAAATACAGTATTACGTCTTTATCCCTTACGGGACAGACAGAACCGAAAGCCTCACGGAGGTCAAGAATAACTCAAAATTAAAAAGAATGGTAGACTTAAAATAGAAATGCGATCGCAATGAATTTATACACATAATCTATCTAATAATCTATCTGTAGGTATATTCTATAATATATAATAGCAAAAAATACCCATCACAAAATATCAGAAACTACTTACAAGTGCTAGGGGTCTTAAATTTTGCATATAGGAACCCTCCTTTTAGGACATATATGCTTGTTAAAACGAGATTGTGCATAATTCCCATAGCATCGGGAATTATAGGACGCGATCGTAGCTGCGGGAAAAACTTAGTCCTACTTCTTACTAATATTTATGTATGTATGTTTGATACTCTTTCACAAAAAAAAAATTGGACGGATTTGGATGAAACTGTTCAGTGATTTAGGTTAGACATCAGAAGAACATATTATGTACATAGGCTACAATTTGGAAATTATTTTATGTAATTTTAGTCGCTCACAAACTTTCGCATTTATAATATTAGTGGGATGGATTTAAATTGTTAATTTTTTTGGGCATACAGTTTAAAATAAAATAATGAAACAGTGATGCCTAAATAAATAAATAAATAAATAAATAAAATACTATAGTTTTCACCAGTTAATATTATATAGGTAGGTACTTAAAAAGGGGAAATAAATTCTTTAGAACTAAGTACCTGCCAATATGATTGAACATTTATTTCAATATTCAAGGCGATATATAGTTCCAAGTGTCTTCGAAAGATCACATGATTTTTTTAGCAGTTTTTTCCACACTCGATATGAGAATGTAGATGCGCTGTATATTTGCAGTCATTATTGACGATCATCAAATCAACTAAGTATCGTGATTTGTGTGAATATGTGAAGATTTTATTTAACAAACTGTTTGGTAAAAATGATCTATTTATACTACTACTAACCTCGGCTACGTCAGGTAAAACGCACCATCAATTCATTCTAATTTAGCTATGCAGTCTAAAATTATGATGCTAAGAATAAATCGGTCGGCACTGCGCTTTACCATTGACACTCGAACGAATTACGTTTTACTTATTTCGTCGTACATATCGTAACCAAATCCTAATCTTAAAATCTAGCAACAAAATTATGAGTACATATCACCATTTTTATTAAGACTAGCTATATGACCGCGACGTCGTCTGCGCTATTGCTGCCTTAACTACTGTTATCAATATCTCGGGTTGCTAAATCAACGCTATTATATTAAGTTAGACCATCTACAATACAACTGTAAAAACCGCTTTTAATTCCATTCAGTAGTTTTTGTGCGATGCGCGTACAAACATGTAGACAGACAAAAGTTTTAAAAAATGTCGTATAAGCTTGTATCGTATAGTTAAAAATTAATAAGTTAGGTGTAATTCATTATATTAAATCATATATTATATATCTTTCATTCCTTTCCATAGTAGGGGATAAGTCTCGGGCGATTGGCGAGCAAGGCGTGACAGGAGTGAACCTCAAAGTCTAAACGTGCGGTGTTAATTAACGGCCAGCGCCATCTATCGGTGACGCCCTATCAATCTCCGCGCGCCACCATTTGTCGCGCGCCCCGCGTGGAATTTCGGACGAATGCGTAGCCAGATTTATTTTTTTCCGGAGAAGGATATTTTGTTATTTCTGTCAATCACACTTACTTTGAAATTATGTTAACAGACTCGAACAGCTTCTCTTATGCACTGTATAGATAATATAATTGACGGTATTATTGATATCAGACTCGCTCATAGATAGTGCTGAAAAGCACCACTCCGCCATCAAAGACGGGGGTGGACAGGGATTCCAACCGTTTGTGGTATATATTTCTGCTCACTGCACTTGTTACCCGCGGCGTCTCATTGTCATTACCATTACACCTGTAACGGGTAGATTTCCACTGTTCGATTATTTGATGCCATTTGAGGAGGCGCACATGGTACTAATTTTTAACGTTGCTTATTAAGAGGACGTGTGTATAGCCGTCCTTCCACGCTAAAAAGGCACAAAGTGAAATTAGGTAACGTACCTCTTATATTGAAACCCATTAAAAAATTAGTCAATTTGAAATAAAAAAGAGACGAAACTGATGTGGAAACATTAAAACAAAGTAAAATGAAACCATTTCTATTGCCTGCATCGGGAAAGCAAAATTATACCGAAAGAATGGATATCAAAATTCCAATATGCATCCATTATGGTATTGGCGTGTTATATTCCTCCGGCGTAACATATTATTGTCAAATAAAGCTCGCCGCCCTATTGTCGGGCGCGCAGCGTGGCGAATCGCTCTTTTTCTCGGCGAGCCGCGGTCGTGCGGCTCGGACGCTCGTTAGTCCGCCACGCCTGTTGAGAACCTTTTTATTTAAAGTCGTTTGGTTCTCGTTTGTTTGCACAGGGAGTCGATTTGGTGGTGACCTCCAGTTATCATTATGGCATTCCGTGATCCGACCCGGTGAAATGTGATGCTAATACCGGAGTGCATACTGTAGTGAAAACAATGACAGTCACATATATAATTATTAATTAGATACTATACCAGTAGAGTTGAAATTTAATATTTTAATGAATTCTTGTTTGTATATTTTTATGTTCGCAGAATCACGCACGCAGAATCTGAAGAAGTATTAAATAAATAATAATAATTTATATCGTTCAACTTAAAGTATGTACTTATAATGTAAGTTTCATCGCTATACGCCGGCCCTCTTAAAACCGAAGATGGGCATAAGCTAGTTTAAAATAAAATTAAAAGCTGAAAGGAAAATAGAGACAACTATAATTTTATTGGAAGTATTTGTAGCAGCCTAGTTTCGGATAAAAAATACCGAAACTATGATAATGATAATCGACACGGATCTTTCCCAACATCCATCTCGGAAAAATCTAACGATGTTTACTTAATTTTATATTACTTGTTTACCTGTTAAGCATATATAAAAAAAACCAATGAAATGGCCTTTGGCGGCCAAAACATAATCCAGCTTTTTGGTTGCCGCTTTCATTTTCGGCGGAAAGATCATTTCCAGTCGGACACTCGTCTCTTCTTTGATAGGAAATAGTTACTCTCTTAAAATGAGTCTAAAAAATAATATTTATTTTTCGAACAGTGTTTCACGGTTTACTCCTTTATTTAATGTAAACTTTATTTAATGTTAAAGCAGCTTGGTAAAATTTTGCAAAACTTTTTAAAATCTCCAACTTTGCTTGTTAGACAAAAATAAGGCGTGGTTGTAATGCACGTTGTTGCATGTGTGCTTGTATGTTATTATAGTTCGTAACTATGAGACCGCAAACTCTAACTAGCGCCTCTCCCCGATTCCAGGAGGAAATCTCAGTTTTCTTACAAGAAACCAACTACGAGAAAGTTTATTTTCTTACTAGAAATATAAAATGATTGCAGACTATCGCATGGATCTATCAAGGAGCTATCGTAGTAAAAGCGAATCTGCCATGTATTTATTACTGGGCATCAATTTTTATAAGTGCACAAAGTTACAAAAAATGCCCAGAAAGATGAATTGTGAAATAAAACTTGCATATTAGATCAATTATGCAACTGTTGTTGTTGTTTTAAAAAATATGTTTGCAGACTTCGTTATTTTGATGTGGGTTGCAGTCAAAAATCTCATCGAAGTGTGCCTAGTATTTTGTCTTTGAAGTTTGTATAAGACGGATTGAAGTATGGAGAAGAAGAAATGCCCCTTCTTCTCCATAAGTCATTTGAAGGCGGGATAGTGCAGAGTCCAAATTGGGCGTCAAACTATATGTAAGAGCTAAAGGAGATAGTCCATTCTCCATCAATGAAATGAAAATCAAATCAATCTCCAATGACCACATGAATTAAATAATTTTATTTATTTTACAGTTTCTTGATAAAGTCATATTCTTTAATCAATTGATTTAATTTTGAAACAATTTAATTAAAACGCCACTGAGATAACGAGACTGAAGTTGACAGTTATTTCGGTAATGTCAACACTTGCGTGCTTTTGCGAAGGTTGTTACATACATATATAATGCAGTTTATAATAAAATAAACATAGTAAACATATTTATTTGGTACATAATACCAATTAAAATGTCTCCCGCGTTTGCAGAGTCCGTTCGTAAGATCAAATTACTAATTGGCATTTTTTTATATGTGGCCATTGCTGCGGATCAGATTTAAACGGTATTATTAAGAAAAAGCAACAATTTTATGGTATATGATTTATTTTTAAAAACGCTTAGGCCCAAAATAGACTATCTACTTTATATTAACGCCGCTGACTGTTCTTAAATGCAGAATCTTGGATGTACTTCTTGAAAAAAGAACTGACTTTGATTTACCGTTAGCAGATTGGTAAGATTTAGCAGTTAAAATTTACAATTAGCGCCAAACAAACAACACATAGGAAGGCGTTATCGCTCCATCTGAGTCCAGAACGCAGTCAGGAGTTTAGGCGGAACGCAGCAATTAGCATATAGACTTGTCGTATTGTAAGATATAATCTGTATATTACACAATAGGGATAGGGCTCTCCTTGATAATACGATAGCACTGAATAATAATTTTCACAGTCAAAAGGTACTCAAAGGTAGTCTAAAGTAACTCTTGAGTATTATTGAGTGAGTGAAGCTAGCTCTCACTATCCCAAAATTAGTGCTTCTGTGGGATGCACTTAACATAAAAACGCGCTAGGTACGTCGCACGGGCGTCGCATCGGGCCACGCGCAGAGTAGTGGGTTCCGTAGTTTAACGACCAACGCCAACTGACCGAGAATTCCATAGCCGTATGTTCTAACAAAAAGATTATTTTTTACCTAAATAAACTTATCTAACTACTCTCTTTTGCACACTTGACATTAACGAAATTTAGCATTTTAATTTCGCGAACGGAGCACAGAATCAAAAATTTCAAATTATTATAAAAAATTTATTTTAGTCACCTGATATAAGTGATGAAGTGAAGTAAGTGACAATTGCATCACCAAACTTTTTTAAGAGATTGAAAAGAATATAATTAAATGGCGCTGCGCAAAGATGTTGCATCTCTATGCATTTATTACCGAATCTATCACGGGGAGTGTTCTAGGAAGTTGTTAGAGTTAATTAATATCCGCTGTAGAATTTCTACACCGTACTACCCGCCGCAGACTAAAGTTTCATACATTCCGTCTGGAAGAATAGCGGTCGTCCACCGTACGTTTTAAAAGAAACTTATACGTACGACAACACTGTGGATCGAACTGCCTGCAGCGGTATTTCCGGACCGATACGACCTTTCATAAAAAAGGGAGGCAAACGAGCAGGCGGTTCACGTGATGTTAAGTGATCACCGCCGCCCATTGACACCTGCAACACCCAGTCACAGAAGCGTTGCCGGCCTTTAAGGGATTTATACGCTCTTTTCTTGAAGATTACGAGGTCATATTGATTTTTATTATTATGTTTCTCCTTAACATAATCACGGGCATGGTGACCCGGACTTTTGAGAGGCTTGCGTGGGGGCACAGGTCCAACACGTAGAGGCCCTTTGGAGTTTTGATGTAATGGAGTTCTCCCGCCAAAACCCGCTCCCGGATACATCAATGATGATGTACCCATGAGCAGGTCTCGGCAGGAGAGGGAACTATAGAAAATAATGGACAAGAAAACTGGGCTATGGAATGAAATTTGGGTGGACAGGGAATGGGCTATTGTAAAGGAACGGACACCTGCCAAAATCACTGCAACAATGACCAGTCGAGGCAGGGGGTGAC
>JADGIL010006595.1:0-10729 GCA_020352625.1 Cactoblastis cactorum | reverse complement strand
CGTAAACTTAAGAAATATGTATAAATTTTAAAAACCAACATTATAAATGAAAAACGATATATTATTTGAACTAATAAGATTGTAAGATATAATATTGTAAAAATAATATTCTCTTACCAATTCATTTCAATTCAACTTTTAGGGACATCTCGGCACGTCTTGATAAAAACTACAAATCACTATACTTTTTTAATTGATATCAACAACGAAAAGTGACGTGGTATGCTCAAGGTGGCTCGTCGCTGGCGACTGGGCGGGCGGGCGGATTCAGGCTTAGGCGGCGAAGCCTTAATGTATACCTTTCTCACTCTCTCCTTTTGATCCTCTAACTACGAAAGGGACAAAATGTTGGATGCACCGAACCTATTACCAAGCTTGCAATATAGTACATTATTGCGTACAGTATCTGGCTTGCATGATATCTGTGATAACTAAATTTAGAACTATGACGATCGATTAGCAAGGATTACTTGTCGAAATATTTTTATGACAACCTAACCAAAGCTATCCTTTTCATCTGCATCTGGCCTTGAAAAGCTAATGTTAAGTAGCCATGAATATAATTATAAAGGGCGCCTTTATATTTTGGGCAGATGTTCAAGTTTATATAACAAAATTTAAAATAATAACTATATACAATTCATACTTGCAAAAGTTACACAGTATATAAAAGTCAGGGATTCTACCCTTAAAGCTTACCAAATTTTAATTAATTCTAACACTTATTACCATGGGGAAGTTGAAAAAGTAAAAATTAATATTTTTATTCGGGAACTTTTTTCTAAATTTAAATTATAGTGTATAACTGACTGCATTGATTGTTGACTATCTGCTATTAAATAATTTTGATTGTGACCTAGATTATCAACCAAACACAAATACATTGCATGCTGTTTTATATAACTACATAAATAGGCTTATTCCGGTGATTGTGCACTATATCTGCGGTTATTGTGCCCTACTTAATTTAATAACTTTAATACATTTCAGAATTATAAATTAATTGAAATAGATCTTCTAAAGTGTAGTTGTTAAAGATTTTTTTGAGAACTCGTAACTGTGAGACAGGTCATGTAGTTAAGTATTTGAAATTAATGTACGCACGTAATGCACTAATCATTGAATGAATTTTCTTATAAAATCTCGGTATGTGTCAATGGCAGTAGCCCATAGGGTCGTGAGGGTAACGCTCTCCGAGGATCAACCAACTTTATCAGTCTGAGCTCGCAGACGGCCTACGCTCGCGCCTCTAACGAAGGTTAAATGAAGAATTGAAGACATTGCAATGACATACGCGTATGCTTGATTTATAAGCAAAATTTATTATGTTCATGTAATCAAAATAGCTTTGAGCTTTGTGATTAGGTATTTAGATCCAAAATCTTTAAAAGAAAAATTCTCTATTTTATGTGTTGATTAAATAATTCATAAAATTACTTTATTGATTGCGTAAAGATGTATTTTATAAAATTTAAAGATATAAAAGAAATTGTATTTTAACAAAATAATTTTAGCACGTAACCGTCCGTATCCACAAATACGCTAACCACACTTTCGTCTTCGATGGTAAAACAAGTACGATTAGGAAGCAAAATAACGAGGAAGTAATTCAGCGTTGTAAAGTGCGTGCAGTCAACGCGATGGACAGCGTTATTAAATATTTCGACATTCCGGGGAATGTCGGAAATTATCGTAGATTAAGCGTCCCGGAGTTACTTAATTGTCCGTTTAACAATTAACATTCCTAATATTAGAGTAGTCTAATCACAAAAGACTTTAAAAATTTTAGAGTATTCTTATCACAAAAATCTAATCATCAAAGAACTAAGTCAAAATTAATTCGCAAATGCTAATTATGCTATCTTTTGAGAGCATTGAACCAGAAATCTACAAATAACGATCCATCCGTCCGCAATTTGATAACGCATCCGGCGCATTACAACATTTTATAAAGTCAATGCGTTGCTAATTTTGTTCACTTTCACAACCCATAAAACCTTCATAATAACGATAGTGCATCAACGTACACATTTCATGGCCCTTTGTTGCCTTGTTAAAAGTACTTAGAAACAGGTTCCCCTGCCCCCACAAAGCCGGGGTGCGTCTCGAACAAAGCAAGTCGGGCCTATCTACATACTTATACGAGGAGTTAGTTACAGTTTTTTTACGTTCCATGAATAGGAGCGAGTATAATGTTGGGCCAGGTAACCCGATACACGAACGTGACCCTTTTGGCTCTCACCAAGCTACATTGTCCGTACGACGTTACAATATCTATGCCGGACTAAGGATGTATCGAATTTGCGACCACATCATTTCCGTAGGAACATGAGTTTTGTGGTGATACTGCCATGACGTGATTTGTTATAAAAACAATAGGCTCTTGCATATATATTAAAATGGGAATAATAGAATTTTATAAGAACAAAGAACAGACCTGAGTTTCACAAGGATACTACGGAGGTTACTGACTTCTGCTGTATAGTTATACGGCTAGCATGAAATAATAAATTATAATTATACACGAGAAATAAGGGTCAAAACATTGTATACCTTTAGATGCACGACAATTCATCAGCATGTAAATGGACCAAGACGAATGAGGCTCAAGTCTCTTTCAGACTTATCCTATTCAAAAGCAACAGAAACGTGACTGACTGATCTTGAAGCAACATCGGTCACTTTCAGATCAGTACAGAAGTGTATTTACGATGGATAAACAAAGGCTATTCGTTATTCAATTTTCCTGTTATCTCATCTCATTATTTATGCTTTGTAAGTACCTTGTTTATACTACTGGTAGTATGAACAATTATATACTACTAGTATTGACATATATCGTACTAATAGTACTAACAAGGTTAAAACCATGTAATTACTTACCATTTTAATCTACACATCTAATCTTTATGTATAGAAGTATAAACTAATTGTGAAATAAGCAATCAGAAATGTACATTATATATTTCTGATTATTTATTTCACAATTTAGTTGAATATTTTAAAAATAAAGTTCTGCTTAGTATGTATTTATTATAGTATATTATAGAATGTATTATAATTATATCTAGCTAAAAGCGTAAACTTAAAAGCGCTCTGAATTATCGTATTAGTTTTGAAATGCTGGTAGTCTGTAGCCTGATTAAGATATAAATGTTTATTAAATATTGACGTGTAAAAGTACCTGAGACGGTCTAATTTCTGAATAAATATTTTAATTTTGCATTTTAAGTGTCTTATATATCACTTTTACTAAACAGACATAGTAAAAGAGATATATAACATACCTTAAATTCATTTGAATTAATAATATGATAATCCAGGCACAAAGATGTAATAAATTTTAACCAAAATGTACCTACCACAAAATCGTATTTGCTGTGGGATAAATTAAAACGGCCACGTGGCACAGATTAAATGAAATTGTTACGATATGTGTAAACAAACCAACAAAATTACGACTTGGGCCGTAACAAACACCAGGGGCCCATAACAAACAAAACGTAGAACAAAATTACGACCTAATTAAAGCACCCCATACTGATTAAATTGTCCAAGTCCAACTATACTCCGGGCACCAAAAAGGGTGCATTTGGATACGATTACGTTTTTAGACTATATTTATTATATAATGCAATTGGATTTGTTCTCAATTTTCCTTTTTATTTTTATTCTGGCAATACTGTGTTGAATGTCATCGAAAGCAAGAAAAAATAGTACTATACTATTTTAAATGTATCCAACGAGTTTTACAACGGTCCATTATAAAATGTAATTACAATAATGATTAAAAATTGACAGAAAATACAATTACATTTGTTATTTACAAAACGTATCTTGCTCGCGGCGAAGGTATAAGGTAAACTCGTAAGATTGACTAAGTTAGTGTATTTTAGAAGCACGTACAGCCGAATTTCTTTTCCAGCACTGCGATCCCCTGCATCAAACTTTCATGATTTAGAGACACGAGTTACTTCCCGAAGGAAAGTTTTTGTAATAAATACAGATGTAGGGGGAGACGAAAATGCAAATAAATGAGATAACATTAATACATTGCTCTCAATTTCTCGTAAACAACTTGATATGTAGGCTAAAGTTGCGCTAATTAATATCAAAATTTATGGCGATTGATTACTTCATCGGTTATTAAATTTCTGCTAATAGCAAATAGTTTACATACGTATAAGATTAATAAGCGATTTCATGATTTTTTTGAAAAACTTTCTAGTATCCTATAAAAATTGCACTAGTTTCGATGCCAATTTTCTATAATATAAAAAAAAGATAAGAATCTCAATTAAAAATATCAAATAATATATATGTATGTACGTCATAAAAGACGTCTGCACACTACGTCATAAGCAGGTTGCACTTTGACCTTACAACTAAATCAATAAAAGCAACGTAAACTTCCAACGAGTGCTGTCTTCAGAGCGCTTTCAACTTTTTAACTTTATTTAAGTTTCTAGCTTTTACCGAGCCACCGCCGAGAGCTCTCAACCGCGTTCTGGCAGCATATTTATTTTCAAATTAGTTCGAAAATACTTTTTTTTTAATAAGTTATTTCAAATCTCTTCTATTTCTTCTTTAAATGTCTTGAACAGCTTTGTAAATAGTTAGCAAATAGCTTTGTATCATTACGTGTGATTAGAACTGGTAACACACTAGGAAAATTGCCGAGCTTCAAGTCGGTTGCATCCTGTACTTATCAACAATTTACAGGCTATGTCTGTGATTTCTCCAGATTGATGCATTAGTTAAGTCCCGTTAGTTCATACCATGAACCTTTTACTTTATTACCTAAAGTAATAAAGTTGTTTATCTGAGAACAGTTAAAGGCAATATCTAATGTTATGTCAAAGGTAAATGAGTAGTGTATCAGTGCATATTCAATTTGTTCTTATTTATAATAAATAAGCAAATTATATCACTTTCTACATCGTAGGTCCATTTATGAAGTTTAGCAATATAAAAATTTTAACGTCTATAGTTTTCCAGTCTTTGAAAACACTGCACATTTTTTATGGTACACAATTAAGAGAAAATAATTGCGAACTCTAAAACGGCGTTAATTGTTAGTAAATATATATAGATTACAAATTTATAAAATCAAATCGGATGCCTTTTACATCGTCTATGCAAATTTCTACCCCGTGTTTTTCAATAACCAAAGAAATTGGCCTTATCTATAAAGATATTTATAAATTCTGACCGGAAGGCGGGCATTTCTTGCACCTGCGCGAATATTTAATATGTATTTATTATTTGTATATAACAACACTAAAGCGTCAGTATTCAGTTTCATGACTATTTTCACCCAAAATTACTGCTGAAATATTGGAAGAAGTTTTTGCATTTAATTTATGAAATAGACTAGCAATGGTAAATAACTGGAATGGAAATCCATCCCGCACCGCTTCTACTAAAAATGAGTTTGTGTGTATAAGCATTACTTGGGTTTGCGTACCACTTAGGACTTACCGCTGCTATGAGTCAAACACACTCAAATTCCAAATAAAACAAAATACAAACAACAAATTAGATAAAATGAGTTAAAGCCCTAGCTAACACTAGAGCAACAATAGGCTTAATTTCATTCAATGTTAAAATTCGATAACTTGAACCATATCGCGCAAACTTCAAACTAAAAGCCGTTACCCAGCATTGAAAGTGCGTTGATCTCGGGTCATCGCCAGTTGTTCCAAGGTCAAATATTTGGGCTTGGACATGAACAATTCTACTCGATCAAATGCGTGACTTGAATTACAAATTTACAATAGATATTGTTTCTGAAGAAAGTGTAGAAGTTCTTATAAATTGAGCAGTAACAAAATTGGGTTGTTTCGTGTAAAATATATTTTTTTCTGAGCTTTATACGATAACTGTTTATTTACATACATATATCTAACAATCCAACGTACATTAAATTAGTAAAGCTAGTAGCGTGATAGATATAAACATATATTATCATAGCGATTGTTGTGATAAACGTACAACATAATAATAAATTACCCATCCATGGCTTCATTTCTGTAAGTGTAAACGGGTTGTATCTTTTCTGAAACGAGCATTAGTAAAATAAATTTACTTCACAAACCGAATGCATCATCATCCATTACCATTATTTCCTCTGAGAAATATCTCACAAATAAATATAAACTTGCGATAAATGCAAGTGGTGTAAAAGCGTTAATGAAGAGCTCTGGCACACCTGAGAAACCGTTAAAAGCTCCAGGAAAATCGCTTATATTTGTCTCTTATCTTGGTTTTAATTACAGGGTATTTCTAACTCTTAAATTTATTATATATTAGATAAATTCTTACGTTAAAAAAATTATTTCTGTATACATATATTGATTTCTAAATAGGTGAGGTCATAGACCGAAATAAGTTTTATATTCTAGTCGAGCGGATAAGTTAGAATTTGAAATGTTTAAAATTTTCAAAATAGTAAAAGATTTCATAGGTTCGATAAGATTCACAAGTTAATCAAAATCACTATAAAATGTCTGTTCCACGATATCGCTTCATAGTAACGTACATTGATATATTTATCTTGGTGATTCAAAAAACTACTTCTATTTGCTAATTAGAAGTGTAATTGTAAAAAATATTTATGTCCTACGGTCAACAAAATGCGTATAGCCTTCATTTAATTATCTGTCTTCCTGCGGGGGCATTCAAAGTGTGTTTCAACTTTGCTCCACTTCACTGATTTTTGTGCTGTACTATCAATCGATGGCACCGTTCGTAAGATCAACGAAACCGGCCACGAGTTTATACAATGAATTGGTAGCGTCTTTTACTCTATAGTTTTGCTTCATGGTAAAAACCAATCGCAAATAATAATAATTTATGCAGAAACACAAAAATATATAATAAACTTTGTAAACACAAAGTTATGGGAAAGGTATCTAATAAAATCTGGAACAATCGCGAAGCAAAACTTCGCAGCGATACAATTTTGAGATTTGACACTTTCCAAGCGACTTGAGATATAAACGCCATTACTTCTGCGACCCCCTGACTTGCCCGCCTTGTTACAAGTGATAGTATAACACAAAAGTGAAAGATACACGTATGAATCAACCTAATGAAGGTAATCTCGTTTAAAGATCTATTTAATATTACACAATGCGAGCAATCTAAGTTAGCGAAATTGTTATTTTACGAGCGCTTATTTTTCTTTGAGATAAAAGCGTGATTTGAATGATGTCTGAGGTGAAATGGCCGAGGTGAAATTGAGCTCCGTACGTGTCAAAGTCAATAGATGAGATCTTGCTAAGAATATTTGCTTCGTACATGCGTAATTTTACTGTAGTAAATATCTCAGGTTATAAGTGGCGCAATTTTTTGGGTCCTTTTAATTTTTAAGAAAGAACCATATTTTTGAAAAAAAGTCTATATCATTAATCTGTAACTTTTTTAGACATATGTATTTAGATATTTGAAGATTACCCCGGACAAAGAGACAGAAAACTATTAAAAAACAACATTTTCGGTATTGAAAACGGGTAATATTGTATGTAATAAAATTGAACTAAATAAATTTTTAATATATAATTAAATTTTTATTACAGAGAGCTCTCCGATTTCATTTATACCTAATTATGTTGATAAAAACATTCATTTAGTGAATGTTGCCATATGTAAAATATTCAAAAACTTGATGTGCCTGTGATTTATTGGCTATAGAAAGCACCGCAAACGACACTCGTAATTAGAATAACTAACGACAGTAAGGCGCCACACGCGACCTACAGCGCCCTTTTTACTAACTGTATCTAAAAGTATTACAATCCCCTTTTCCCTTGTCGTCGGCACTAGTCACCCCTGCGAATATGTTCAACACTGGCTCCCTATGAACGTCAAAGCAATGACAGCTTAATTTCATTCGTTAGCTAATCCATAAAAAGGCGGGAAAAAAATATTACATTCATACTTTTTTTGTTTTTAACAATTTGATATATCGATTTTTTTCATTTATAGGCGACAAAAAAGACAATTTTTTTTCACGATTACAATGGCTATTGTTTTTGTTGTTGATGAACTTGACTACCTTTATATGTATATCTTGCTTTCTAGTGGGGATGTTCTGTCTTTCTAGATAAATATTTTTGGCCAGATTTACTTACTAAATCAAAACTAGCATAAACACATATAATAAACGAAAATAAGTCACGAAACCTTACGAAACATTTCATTGTCTCTAGGCAGATGCTATTTTACAAACATATTACAATGACTATTGAGCGTATAAATGACTGTCCCTTTAGGCAATCATCATTAGGGCAAGGTTTCATAAATAAACAAACGCATGAGGACAAATCAATATCGAAATTATGTACCGACGTCTACAAATAGAACGTAACGAACGACTAGTCATTTTCTTTAAAATTTAGTTCTCAGATGACAGATTGCATATGTAGCCAACTGTATTATTTGAAGTATTTTCAAATTACCTTGATTATAGGCACTTGGTAACAGACGATCAAAGGATCGATATTCACAATAATATTTAATAGACAAACATTTTATTTAATGCCTACAAATTTGTTGCCTCTCTGAGGTATATTTGAGAACGAATCGAAATTGCTCGTTCTGGAACACAAATCTATCATAGAAATATATAATACTTATACTAGTTGTAACAAGTTGTATGGAAATTATTCAAATTAATTGAATATTTCACTTAAAATTTGAACTTAATATTTTGTAAAAACTAAATTTAAAAAATATGCCTAATTTTTAAATGTACTCGCAAATACTCAGATAAACCCAACCTACCCTTTCGTGGTATGTGTTGTGTTTATATTTGAACAAATTTTTTAAATAAAATAAATCAACGCCTGTCCAAATAAGTACAAAACATGGTGGATCAAATTGTGAGATATATTTTATGTATACATCGCACAATATTCCTTTTCAAGTAACCACCATCATCACCGTTTCTAGTAGAACATTTTATTACGAGTAAACCTTTCATACTCACGAATATGATAACATTTTCTGCTAAAAACATACAAAAGTGTCAATAAAACAAGCGATAAAAAGCCACAAGCCAGCGTTACCGAATTCATACACTTTACAGTAATAAAAACTCGAATTGCCATCATAAACCCGAGTTCTATTAATTCAGCGCGACCCTTTAAAATATGATTAGACAACACGTTTGTAATTTATTAGTCTTTGGTAGCCATCCCTTACTTCATTTATTATGTAACAGTTTTTCTTTGTGAAGTTCCATTCTGCGTTGAGGGGGCGTGCTTCATCTATGTTTCATAGGGTTTACGTATTGCTCATGGTTTACAAAGGAGAAAGCGTTGAAAATTTTAAGCTACAAAATTGAAATCGCATCTTATTTAAATAAGTACTATTTAAATATGGATCGTATAAAACTCGGTAACAAAAATATTGAGAGTAAAAAACCCTTATGGTTGGACTTCTTCAATTATTTCTAAAAAAAAAATTTATGTCAGAGGGAGGCAAACGAGCAGGCAGGTCACGCGATGTTAAGTGATCACCGCCGCCCAAAGACAACTGCAACACCCGCGTCGTTAGAGAAGCGTTGCCGGCCTATAAAAACCATACACCCCATTTGGGGAGGGCGGGGAAGTTGGGCCTCCGGCTCTCTCACTCACCGGAGCATGGCGGCTGATAGCCGCCATTCAGGCGTCGGTCTTCTGTGGAAGTGTGGTACTGCCCCGGACGAGCCGGCCCATTACTGCTGCAGGCTAAAAAAGCATGCATCAAGCTCATACCACTACAAATATATATGTAGTTTTCAATGAATATATTCTTTTGTCAAAAATCTATCTTGGAATACCTACCTTCTCAAGTTATGAACCCCAAACACCGTCAAATATTGCCAACTTCCTCGCTTCGCCACATATACCCGTTCATCCGTCAAAAATCGCGCACATTTGTATTACTGTCTATCTAGTAGTGCGGGCATGTTTTAAACATTAGGGTTATATTGGAAAACATTTCGCTGGCAACCATGATTGATTGGTTGGTACGATGCCTTCGTCTTTTGTCATAAATTGTATATTGTTTTCGTATTCTGAAATATTTTTTGTCTGATTTTATCTAAACAAGGTATTTTCTCGGAAATAATACACGATACAGATATTGTTCTGTGTAAATAAATAAATAAATATACAGGAACAAATCACACAAATTGAGTTAGCCCCAAAGAAGTTTCGAGACTTGTTGTTTGTATTTTATAATAATTACATATATGGATAAACATCGAAGATCTAGGCCAATCAGGAAAAGGTCATTTTCCATCATATGACCTGACCGGGGATGGAACCTGGGGCCTCCTGAGTAGCGGTCANNACCGTTACACCACGGAGTTTGTCAACTATCTAGATAAATTTACCTCGATATTTAGCTTGGACACGATATCCCTGCTGTAAAATATGTAGATTACAAGAAGAATACTTAGCAATTATGCTAAGAGTACGGACAAAAACGTGATGGCGGTGATTAATTGTACCGTATCAGTCTAGACTGAATGCATTATGCTGCTAAATAAGTACAGTGATGCGGCATTGCTGGCTTGAGAGCGTCGTTAATCTTTCATTAGGTGATTCTGTATTTTGGAGCGTATTGTTAAGTTTTACTTTAAATATAACGAAATATTTTACTTTTTTATTTCATAGTGGGGCAAACGATCAGGCGGGTCAAGAGATGTTAAGTGATCACCGCCGCCCATAGACAACTG
>JADGIL010006593.1:0-26666 GCA_020352625.1 Cactoblastis cactorum | reverse complement strand
CGGACTTTTAGGGATTTGTACGCTCTTTTCTTGAAGGTTCCGATGTCGTATCGGTCCGGAAATACCGCTGCAGGCAGTTCGTTCCACAGTGTGGTCGTACGTGGTATAATGTTTCTTTTAAAACGCACGGTGGTCGATTGCCATTCGTCCAGACGGAATTGGTGAAACTTTAGTCTGCGACGAGTAGTACGGTGTAGGAATTCTACAGCGGATATTCGATAATAGCGTCCCTAACATAACTAACGAAATGAACCCATTCATTTCGCTTTCTTAAATATTGAATTGAATATTATATTTCCCAATAACCTTAGAATATCCTTAGAGTATGACGATCGTGAAGTAATGGTTAACGTACCTGATTACCTACGTACCTGGTCCCAGTTTGGATCCCCGGTCAGGTCATGACGGAAAATTATCTTTTTCTGACTAGCCTGCGTCTTGGAGTTTTATATATTAAGTAGGTAGCCCCTTAATTTGAAGCTAACTCAATTTGTGTGATTTGCCCCTATATATAATTATTAATATCTTTTAACCAAGTCATTACTACTATTAAATTGATGTGGTGGCAGTGTTTCGTGTCAATCGGCTGTATGGACGCGGTGGAGGGGTGCGGCACGGCGCACCTGGCGGAGGAGGGGGAGCGGCGGCGGCACCTGGCGCAGGCGGGGCAGCACGCCGCGGCGCTGCTGCTGCACGACATCGCGCTCTCCCGAGGCGACGCCTCCGCCTCCCTCCAGCGAGGCGCGCTGCGCTCCCTTCAGAAGTCTGGATTGTTCCATCTAGCCGTTCAACATATTAGATCGCTGCCTGAGAACGATCGACTGAATGACATTAAATACGAGTGCTTGGCGGCTCTAGGTTAGTCGGTTTTGCGCATTCATGTACCTGGTTTTATCTATAATATATAATATTATAATGCGGATTACTGTTATTTGTTTGATTGAACGCAATAATCTAGGATTAGGTATTCGTCTGATTTAAAAAATTCTTTCACTATTAGTCGATCGGGAATTATGGGATAAAAAAAATTGCTGTTTTTATCCCATAAATCCCGTGGGATCAATGCGCTTGATACTGCGGGGCGGTCGCTAGTGAGTCAAATAACTATTTTAATTTTTTTAGAAATTTCTAATTAGCTATGTATGTGTTGTGTCATTTCCTGTATATAATTATATTATTGCAGGTGATTGGAGTGAAGGAATCGACACACGTGATTTGGAGGAACAAATAAACGCGGGCGCTTGCAACCCTCAAGAGATAATAAAAATATTTCGCTACGCATGCCTTAAAGATTGCCTCACTCTAGACGCCGCTCCTAACAACGACAAACTTGCGCTATCCTTAAATAGAGCCAAGTTGGCTATTTCTCGGTTATGTCAGGACCTGAACATGGAGAATTGTCAAAACGTATACAAGGTCGTAGAGAAGCTGCATCAATTTAGTGACATTGAAGATTATTATGAAGTTAGAACGCGTAAGCAGCCAATGAATGCGTTGCTAAATAAATGGCAAGTTGAAAATTTACCTGCGTTCCAAGATTTCAAACATCTCGAAGACTTGATTTCTCAAAGGAATTTAATATTGGAGCATGCAGCAAAGGAACAAACAAATGAAAATCAAGATATCATCAATTTACAACTACAATACGTGGGTGAGTTTAAGAGAAATAAATATATAATAATCTAAAGAACCAACCACCAGGCAGCCAATAAATACGATCATAGATATCTGTTATTAAAATTGTGTCAATAAACAACCAGTATAAATCTACGTACTTACTCCGTACCTATCTCAGGGTGATCAACAATAATGCTTAATTCTCTCCACTTCTAGAACTTGGATTAGAGAACGAAAGGGTGCAGCTTGCCCAGCGTTTCCTGGCAGCCGTGAAGAATCTGCAGTCCACCGAAGACGTGGCGCTGGTTGAGAGTCAGATATCTTGGGCGCGCGGGCATACCGACATTGCGTTTTCTTTACTACGTAAAATTTTGTCCAACGATTCGGTCAATAACAGTTTAACAGCAAAGTCGCTACGGTATGGTCGATAATATTTTGAATTTTCAATTTTTTTTGTGTGTATATTTGGTGTGTAAAATTCTGAATTTATAATTTTACTAACGACACGCCAAAGTTTCGCACAGGTTAAAAACCTTACTTGTGAATCATCCTATCTATTAAAAAAAAACACACACACACACACACATTAAATCCGTTGCGTATATTTAAAGATCTAATCATATATAGGGACAGACGACGGAAAGCGATTTTGTATTATAATAAGTACGTATATGAAATGAAGTGAACAGCGTTAAACTATGTTTTGGTTTGCGGTGATAGTAATCTTGTTCAGTTTAACCCCACAAAGACACAGGTTTGCGCGTTCACCGCTAAAAATACCCCTTTTGTCATATCTCCAGAATTTCAGTAGCGTTCTGAAATTCTGGATCCTTGATGTCGAGCCAAACATTGGTATTCTCGGCGTCGACATTTCGACATTCCGCGGTCATTTCTAAGAAGAAGGCCAAATTGGCCTCGAAAAAGCTGGGTGTCCTTGGTAAAGCGAGGCGGTACTTTACATCTTTACACCGCCTCCAACTCTACAAGGCTCAGGTGAGGCCCCACGTGGAAAACTGTTCTCACCTCTGGGCTGGGTCACACCAGTATCAACTTCTTCCTCTTGATCGCGTCCAACGTCGAGCAGTTCCAATCATCGACGACCGAGACCTCACCCATCAATTGGAAAATCTGGCGCTGCGCAGAGATGTTGCATCTCTGTGCATTTTTCACCAAATTTATCACGGAGAGTGTTCTGAAGAGTTGTTCTAGTTAATACCCGCTGTAGAATTTCTACACTACCCTTCGCAGACTAAAGTTTCATTCATTCCGTCTGGACGAATGGCCCGTACGTTTTAAAAGAAACTATACCACGTAAAAAAGCCTGTACTGTTTTGTTTTTTGTTATATATTTAAATTGTAAACTTATTTCAAATACGTTATGCTAATATTAGAACTTGATTGAGAAACTTATAACACTTGTAGGCAATATGGTTTGTGGATGGCAGAATCTAAATGTGACAGTCCTAAAGATATAGTGAATAAATATTTGAAGAAAAGTCTCGACATTTTGAGCAACACACATGATGAAAAAACGAGGTTGAAGTTATACAACGATATAGCGAAATTTTCCGATGCTGAATATAAAAAGGTATGTTTTGTTTTTAAGAAATCTATACATATATCATAAAAAGGTTGTAACTTTAAATGTTTATTTGTTTGTAAGAGCTAATCTTGGCAAATACTGAACCGATCATGAAGTTCACAATCAGAAATCTAAAACTATTCAGGAGAGCTATAGGTTATTTTATATTTTAACGCCCAACCAAGTGGGCACGGGTCGGCTAGTGCTTTATCCAAATGTACTTTTTATATTGTTTAAAAATTGTAAAGTCTTCTTCATCTCTTTACAAACTTTAAATAAAAATATCTGGCCAAAAACCTAATAGTAATATAGTGGGTTTGCCATGAAATGGAGTATTTTCATGGAAAAAACAAATCCGACAACTTATTTTATTGTGATCTTTCTGAAATAATTATACTCATTTAACCACTAACAATAGGTGGTCGCGTACATGAACTCACCAATATATCAAAACAAGGAGGACTGTCTTAAGAAAATGCAGCATTGTGCTTCGTCACAGCAGACTCAAGAACCTATGACTATGTAAGTTTAAGCATACATAAACGTATTTTTTAACCTTCATTGATCTAAGCCTTCGTCTGTTACAGATATTTCATTATTTGTCTCGAGCTTCAAACCTATTTTATTTCGATTTCAGTGACGACAGAATAGCTTTAAACACCAACACTAAATTTATGCATTTAGAAGAGGCAGAAATTGCTAATACGAAAGCGGAAAAGGAAATTTTCTTGCATACTGCTATGAGGTAATGTTATAAGCGAATCGTATTTTTACTTCGGGTAATAGTGATCTTATTTTTCATTGAAAATGATAATTTGTTCTTTCGTTCCATCATTTTGTTTTTTATTAATGCGACGTCTAACACTTTAGAAATTTACTTATTTGAATCGCAAAAAAAAAAGAACCGGGTCTACATTATTCACACCCAGCTCGGAGAAGCCTGAAAGGGTCTAGCCGAATACACAAGGAGGCACAGTTTTTTAAAAGAGTGACACTACAAATAATTGCAAAACTTTCAGATATTACTTACTGTCACTGGCGCAAAGCGAGGAGAACAACCTGTCGATTTTCCGCGTGATCTCGCTGTGGCTGGAGAACGCAGCGCTGCAGGCGGTCGAGGCGCAGCCGCTGCAGCACTTGCTGGACACCATCGCCTCCCGCAAGTTCGTGCCCGCGCTGCCGCAGCTCGCGCCGCGCCTCTCCGCTGACCGCACCGTCTTCGCTGAAAATCTGCGAAGGATCATTGGTATGATTTTAATACTTTTTAGTGCCATTTTTTTATCCAAGCGTTATCCTGCTGGCATCCTCAGCATCCGCTACCTAAACTAGGAGATTTGGTTAGGTTACTGGTTTTTACACAGAGTGACTACCATCTGACCTCTGCAATCCAATACCAATCCTAGGATTGGTTTATATAAACGCTAGATGGCGTTCGGGACACACAGTGTTAGTTAAAGTGCCTTCCGAAACACGGAATCATTTTTCTTTTCGGATAATCAGGTGATTCAAGCCTACAATATCCTAACCAGAGTAGAAATAACTTTTTACACAAAGTTACCTTCAATGGCATTCGAAACCACAACCTGCGGATCACAAGGCACACGACGACGCTGCATATATTGGCGTTATACCGCCGTCTAATTAACTAATTTCATGTATTATTTATTTAAAATAAATATGTAATTTATATAAATTATTTAATTAATACTGGAGCCCCGTGTATTGTGTGATATTCACAACGATAATAAGCCATAACGTAGAAAGCGTGTTTGTTTTTTATAATAGCCTGTTATATTAAGTAATTAGCCCGCATTAAGTAAATGGCCTTTTCTAGATATCACACGCGCAGCGTTCTTTATAATATCATATATCAATAAGTATATTATATTCCAGAGAGGTGTGGCAAAGATCACCCCCACCACACGCTGCCCATCCTGTTCAGCTTGAAGAACTCAGACAAAGACACCCTGTTTCTGAACAGGCGCGCAGCCGCAACGGCAGGCCAGTCACCTGAGCCACGGGTCGCCGCTGCGGAAACCATGCTCCGCGAGTTAGCGGACGACCCTAAGCTTGCTATCATTATTAGCCAAATGGAGAAGTTGTGTGATGGTTTGTTTATTTTTTGTTATAATTAATAACATGTTATTTATACTTATCTATAAAATTGTAAGGTTAGTGACTGACCCAAAGATCAAACACAAAGTTTGCAGATAGGTTTTTTGTACTAAGAGAATAGTTTTGGAAAATTAATTCCCGTAAGGAAGTATAAAAGGATTTGAATATTTGTCCAAGCCATGCCGTCAAAATCACGAAAAATAGTCGTATTTAAAGTATTTTTCAAATGACTTTTTATTTTTATGATCAATCGAATATCAATTGGATATTTATTTTTACAGCTACCATTAGTTTTGCAAACTTCGCTGTTAAATTGAAAGCGCCAATAAAACAAGAGATACCTTCAACAGAGAATATTCACAAATTGCGAAGTTTGGATGCTATCCCGGTGCCCACCGTCACCATACCCGTCAGACATGACTGTAATTACGATGACCTACCCAGTGAGTGCCATCCTTTTACAATATATAACAAATATATAATAGTGAAATAATTATATTCTGAGACCGAATTGCAAAATATTTTTCAGAAATTGGGAATATAGAGTGCAACAAACTTTTCAAACTAAAATTGTTTTGAAGAAAACTGTGTTGTTTATGAAATATGAAATAAAAGATGATGAAAATAATAATTAAATGGTTTATTAAGAATAAATTACGCGCTGTGTATTTTAGTATTTATGGGAATCATTGTTTAGAAGAATAGGCTTTTTGACAAGTTTTTAAAAACTATCTCAAATTGTTCGTTACTTTATGATATATTTATATTTCAATTAATCTGTACCGGCAGATGACGTGATTCAAGGTCCCTTGTGTTTTTTTAATCACGTGATAAAACATGGAAATTTAATTCATATTTTAATATAAAGTGTTGGTTAAACTATATTAAAACCTGTTTACTTTTAGGTAAACGTGTAATTAATCGATATTTTTTATTGTATTCATATACTTATTGCCACCTAAATATTTTTGCTATGGAAACCATATGCGAGTTTTGCTCGCTCTTGATCAGTATATGGGCCCTTAAATATAATTAATTTTTTATTTTATTTTAATTATTTATTTTATATATATTATATAAATACATATTCTGTAAAAAAAAACTCAAGCGTCCATATGTTGTTATCAATATCGATAAAAAAATCAGGTTTGTTGTATGGGAGCCCCCTTAAATTTTATTTTATTTTTAGTATTTGTTATTGTAGAGGCAACAGAAATACATCTGTGAAAATTTCAACTCTCTAGTTATCACGGATCATGAGCTACAGCCTGGTGACAGACAGACAGCGGAGCCTTAGTAATACCATGGGTAAAAAACCCGGGTACGAAACCCTAAAAACTTACGTCATCTTAAAAACAGCATATTTACTTTGATTTAAAAAGATTCAGTTATATATACTTATGTGTAATATATACTTATTATTGAAACGGCAGGAAGTCACTCTTTGTTTCAGATTTGAGATGACTTTTGAGTCGGTATTGTACTAAGAGAGTTTTACGAATTTGATGGATGAATATGATGGAGTAATAGGCCAGCTATCACTTGAAACTACCCAACTCCTGCAAAAAAATTAGGGCTGATGTTGTACTGCAGGCTTCGCTCATAGATCCAATCGACTTCTCAGAAACATCGAATGTAACTTATGAAATTGGATTCGCAAATTATACACTTGTAGTAATGTAAATTATTATTATTAAGTTTAGATATCATTTTTCGAAAATTATAAACTTAGTGGTATAAATTATTACGAAATGTTATTTGTTTCAGGTTTGGTATCTTTTGATAAATACTATGAATTTGTTGGCGGGATCAACTGTCCAAAGAAAATAAATTGCATGAGTTCTGATGGGGTTCGCAGGATTTTGTTAGTAAAAGTAAGTGTAGTTATTTTTTCCTAAATTTATCGTATTCTTCATGAATGAAAGAAATTCAAATAATTTATTTGCTTATGCATTTCATGTAACATGTTTTATATATATGTAAGTACAATAAAAAAGTTATATCATTTGTCATCGACACATATGTAATCTTGTTTAAGGGCAAAGACGATTTACGACAAGATGCCGTCATGCAGCAAGTATTCAATATTGTCAACACGTTACTTGAAAAAAATGCAGTGACCAGCCGCAGTAAATTACTAATTCGCACCTACAAGGTATTATGGATATTATTATATTTGTACATTCAGAATGGAATATTATTCTAAGAAAGTCTTCCGAATTTTTCATTCCTCTCTTCTGATTTTACACGCCAAATTTGGTTGAACGTAAAATATGTTTTTATGTGATACGTAACGTTTCATAACTTATCTAATAAATAAATCCTATCATTTTAAAAATTAGTCACTCTATGCAGAATTTGTGGTTGCGAGTTATATTTTCAAAATATAAGGAGTATTATAATATGTTTACAATCATTTTAGGTGGTACCGTTGTCGAAGAGATCCGGAGTGTTAGAGTGGTGTGTGGGCACTATACCCATAGGTGGATACTTAGTTGGCAGCACAGGTGCCCACGCGCGCTATCGGCCTCAGGTAATATGTGAACTTTATTCATATTCATTATTAAATTTGTTATTCAGCAGAATCAGGCTCACTCAGTGGAAAGTGGTTACATAGAAAATATTGTCTTTGACACAGCAATTATCTAGTCAGTTGGAAAAAAATTGTATCGAAACGTTCCGCAATCTCATTCTTGATCTTCCTTTGCCTATACCGTCATCCGTGCCCTTAAACCCTAATAGGATCATGTCTGTCTGTCTATATAGTAATTAGGAGGTATTGACTATATCGTGTCTTGAATATAGCTCTACCTAATATAGTATTTTTAGTAGTGATATGAGCCTGCTGCATGCTTTTTTAGCCTGCAGCATGAATGGGCCTGCTTGTCCGGGGCAGTAACACACTACCACAGAAGACCGACGCCTAAATGGCGGCTGATAGCCGCCATGCTCCGTCCGGTGAATGGGAGAGGCGGAGGTCCAACTTCTCCGCCCTCCCCATTTGGGGTTGGTTTTTTAATAGGCCGGCATTGGTTCTGTGACCCTGCGGGTGTTGCAGGTGTCTATGGGCGGCGGTGATCACTTAACATCACGCGACCCACCTGCTCGTTTGCCTCCCTCTTACATAAAAAATCATCCTTTAATGGGGTGAAAAGGGGTGTTAAATAATTAACGCCCAACGTAGTGGGCACGGGTCAGCTGATCTATTATAGTTATTTATTTAAGTATGCATCTTATAATTCTAATTTTGGAAACTTCCAAGTTTTAATCCCTGGAGAAAATTATTGCAGCTCATTATTTATAGTTTTATTTGCTAGGATATAACATGTGAAGTGGCGCGCAAGACTCTCTCCCAATGTCACGAGGCCGGCAAGAGCAATGAAGAGAAACTGCTGGTGTTCAAGCAGATTCTGGAAGTATTTAAGCCGGTGTTCCACTACTTTTTCACAGAGCACTACCTTGATCCAGTGTCCTGGTACGAACGACGGCAAACGTATACTAAAAGGTAATTAAATAAAATATTCCTGATAAATCTGTAATCCTAAATTTAATATGTAATGGCTGATTTAAAGGCCAAATTGTATGCATTTGCCAAAATATTTAGCTGCAATTAATGTTGAATATTCAAATGATATTCCAGTGTTGCTGCATCTTCGATGGTCGGATATGTAATGGGATTGGGCGATAGACATGTACAGAATATACTCATCGATAAGCAAAGCGCTGAAGTCGTTCACATAGATTTTGGTTAGTATTGTTTGACTTTTTTTTAACAGTTCCTAAATCTGCTGATGTGTGTTCCTGACTGCAGTGAAGCTCAAAGGGAAGACTGTTTTAAGACATTTTAAAGTGCCTTTTTCTTTGTTTTCTTTTAATTAACACTAATATACCATGAATATATGGGACTCAATCGTTAGATTAAAAATTATTGGTGCGCAAATTACTTGCATACTTGAAATGTACATTTATATTTTTTTAGGATTCGCATTTGATCAGGGCAAGATTCTTAAAACGCCTGAGACAGTGCCATTCCGATTGACGCAGGACATAATAGCCGGTTTCGGCTCTTGCGGTGTGGAAGGAGTATTTAGAAGGTATGATATTTTTCACCAAATAACAGTAAATATTGACTTTAAACTTTTATTGATTATGTATTTTTTTTTCCTCTCACTGTTTACCACTGTTTTAAATATTTGTCTGCAGCCCCTCAGACTTGATGCTGACTTTCTTTTGGCGTGTTCTTTTCTCAAAAGTGGTTGTTCCGAAACGCTGGTATTTTACAGCTTTGCAATCAATAAATAAACAATAAATAACGATTCAAAAGTTTGCATTTGCCTTACTTGAATAAAAAATTTATTTTAAATCGTGGCAAAAATGAATATTTTATTGAAATATTTTTTTAGGTGCTGTGAGAAAACAATGCAGCTTCTAAGAGACAACCAAGAGACATTGTTGACTATATTAGAGGTGCTTCTCTATGACCCCCTGTACTCGCTGACTTCCTCGCGACAGACCGCCTTCAGAAACACTGCGCTTGGTGTGTTTATAATTGTTTAAATTATACTCAAATTATATCTTAACCAGATACTAACGCTATAATTTCAGCAAGGCAGTTAGATCACGTTGGATTTTCCTTTCGTTTCGTTTCTCTTTTGACCAATCAAATATTTAATAACCGAAACGTTAATCATAAACAAATAATAATATTTTCGTCGCTTCGCCTATATTTACTTGTGTAGCTGCCTTCAAACTCAACCTCATAAATGTTCGATGGTTACGGGTATTTCTGACGTCGTAAGAATTTCTACAATTTGGTGAGAACATTGTTCAATGTAACAGTTTTACAGGTGCAGGAAGCGGTGACCGTCACCACTTGGCGCAACGCGCGCTGCTGGCGGTGAGCAGCAAGCTAAGCGGCGCTGAAGGCGGAGCGGCGGGCGGCGTGGCGGTGCCGGGGCAGGTGGCGCGCCTGCTGCACCAGGCCACAGACCCTGCTAACCTGTGCCGCCTATTCGCTGGGTGGCAGCCTTACCTCTAATACGGCTCTGCCCTTCCGACGGCCTCCCTAACGTAAAGACTGAGGTTCGGTCAACGGTCAGATCAAGATGGAAAATGATCTTTTTCGGATTAGCCTGGATGTTGGTCTTAAATTATTATATATAATGTTATTTAGTCCTTGGATTAGTCCAAGTTTGAACCTAGTACCTAGTCCGCCTTTGGAATAAGACGGATTTAGTTAATACACCCACAGCTGGTACATTCTACGTTTCTCAGCTTAAACTTATTGACAAATATGTAACTAAGTTTTATTTGAAATATTATTTTATAAATAAGCCTTATAAAATATATTATCGCTGAATAAATACCCCACATCACAAATCTCGAACTTGCTTTGGGGTTAACTCAACCTGTGTGGTTTGTTTTGTTATTTTTAAAATTATATTTTTTGGCAGGAAAGCAGTAAGATTCATTTGACAACAATACTAAAGCATTACTGATCAGATTTATTCATAATAAAGAATTTATAATAAGTTTACTAACTTTGGTTTTTAAGCATTAATGAGACATTTGTGCCTTAGTGTCATTGAGACGTAACGTCTAACGTCATGATCTAAAACGTGACTGTTGTCTAGTTACTTGTTAACGGATTCAATGCGGCTTTAATTTTTATAAACTTTGAACGAACAAATTTGACCTGGCGAGCCAACAACCACGTGCAAAGAAATCTAAGACTTTTTATTTTCTTCTAATAATTAAGTAAACGTGTAATTTTAAAAATCACTTGCCACTCGTGCCCTACGCTACATACAATAAACGCTTAGATAATTTAACCTATGGAAATGGTATAAGCATAAAAGGCCGTACAATTTTTTCAGCCAATTTCTGCGGGGGGAGAGTTGTACACGTAAAGTACACTATGCAATTTTCATACTAAATACACTGACAACTTTCATGTTATTACAAACTCACACAGAGAAAAATATATAACACACTCAAAAAATCCCCTCTTCCCCTCAAAAAACGACAGTTTTCTATCGCAAACATATCGCAATGACGTTAATACTTTTTCGAGATTGTATTTAAAGTTGGTGGAAAATTTATATTTACATGTGATAGGAAATGCCTTGATTATGCAAATTTGAAATAGCAGAATGCCTCTTACACTTGGAAACAGCACAATTCACAATTTTTGCGAGCTTTTATCGACACAAAATAGCCTTGACCGTTTTCACGATCATGGAGATAAAGACAAAGAAGAACGTAGCGTACTTAAGACTAGAGTTAGGCACATTTTTGATATGTTCGTGTCTGTGTTAAAAGTGACCCGATGCAAATATTTTAGCCCATGTTTTTGAAAATAAGTTGTCATATAGCCATATATTACATACTTATATTTTTGCATAATTTTAGAAAAACGTATGATTATGAGTAAAATGTTCATAAATCTTTTATTTTACAGAAATCTCTCATTGTTGGAAAGGTTCACTGTCGTTCATTATATTTGGGTGGCATGATTTTAGTATATAACAAAAAGTAAATTTGTTAAGTTACGTTTATTTAATTTCAACCAAAACTCGAATAATTCTTTTTCCTGTTTCCCCCAAAATTCTCTGATCTTTTTATTTTATGACTGTTAGTGTAACATCCTAATTACGTAAGATCCTAATGAAATCTTCATCAATATGACATGTTTATATCTTGCTATTATAAGTTCAAACAAAAAATCCAATATTTTGTTTTTCCAAAATGTCAAATGTTGTACTAGGAATAATAATACAAAAACACCAATATTTTACATGTGAAATGGTATCCCGTGGATTTTTAATTTTTTGTCAAGTTATTTTGTGCAATATTTTACAACACAGACCGGCATTTTTAGCATATATTTCCACTACAATTTCTAACGTTGCGTTGTCATTCAGCTGTATAAGGCGAAATGGGGTATTCGGCACATTTGGAGTGAAAATGTGTGCATAAGTCGTGTAACGCCACAGATCGGCGGATTTTAGGATGCTTAAATGGTTATAAGGTAGGGGTCCGTCCTTCTTTTTCATTAAATCCATGTTCACGATTTAGTTTTATATAATGTGGATGGTCATATGGCCACAAATTTTTGCTAAGTGGAACGCGTAATTTTGCCTTCTCCATAGGTTAAATGCTCTAAGAACTAACAGTGATAGCGTGATTATAAATTAAGTTTAGAAAAAATCAAAATGTTATAAATTTAAACAATAACTGCTAAAATAGAATTGTTGGCTTGAAGTTAACAGATCTGTTATAATTGTGCTGGGTGTTTTATTTTAACTATTACCTTGACCATTAGTTTCTGGTAAGGCGAGGCGGTACTTTACATCTTCACACCGCCTTCAACAAGCCTTCGCCTTACAAGGCTTAGATGAGGCCCCACGTGGGATACTGTTCCCCCCACCTCTGGGCTGGGGCAAGGGGACCGAGACCTCGCCAATCAATTGGACAGTCTGGCTTTGCGCAAAGATGTTGCGTCTCTGTGCATTTTCTACCGAATCTATCACGGGTGTTGCAGGTGTTTATGGGCGGCGGTGAATACTTAACATCATGTGACCCGCCTGTTCGTTTGTCTTCCTCTTTTATAAAAAAAAAAACCCTTGAACTATTTATCCGCATAGATTATATTTGCAAGATTGCACTGAAATCTGTGTGTGTGCGAGTTCTACTTGTAATTGACTGAATTTATTATTTATAAATGAGAGCACTATTTCGCCTTTAATTAAAAACAAATGATAAGTTACAAGTGACAGCAACCGTGCTCACTTCGTTGGGCGTTAAAGTAGCCTATATCACTGCTGAATATCCTCCTCGTTTTCTGATTGTGAAAGAATTTTTATGATTCAGTATTTCTGAAGATTAGCTTTACAAACAAACAAACAGTCAGAAAAACTTCTTTACATTATAAATATAGATAAAAGGCCGGTTTTTACGAAACTTCTAAGGGCCCACTAAAGCCTGAAAAAAGTGCCAACAAGGATCGTGAAAAAAATATCTGACAGCCTGTCATTGTCATTTCGTTACCATGGTTACCAATCGTATAAACAATGCAGGTCGTAACTTCGTAACTTGATTATTTTATGTATAGCACAATGTACCTGAGGTTTTTCCTAACCTATCAATGAATTCAATTTCATGACAGTCTCATGGCAGAGTTGCATATTATTGGGTTTTTAGAAGGTGCTTCTAATTTTCAAGAGACTTCGTCGTTGTTTTGTCGTTACTCATTCCAAAGCGGTTTGTATTGACATGCGCGTTTTCTACAGTGTACACTTTGCCCATCAATCTCATTTATATTAAATCCAGTAAAATAATGTATAATTTAATTTAAGGACCAAACTGGACGGTCATCTCAGGCTTTCCTGAAGGTCAAACTGTATCTGGCAGACCAGATCACAACAACATAGTAGTTTGGACTCATCCAATTGATCTGCAGTTTTTTACAAAAGGAATTCAAGGTATGTATATGCAGCAGCTAGAATGTTAAATATAAGTAATATTTTATAATAAATATGATCTTTCTGCAAACCGGGGTATTATGAAAGAAGAATAAATTTGCTACTTTATTCAAATATCACCACTGATTGCAGACATTTCAGTTTTATTTCCGATTTAAAGAATGCAAATTGAGATTAATAGTTTTATGTTTGATTTAGGCTGAAAACTGTGATTCAAGCCTAAAATATCCTAAGCAGACTAGAAATAAATTTTTAAAAAGTTACCTGGTAAGTCCCACTGGAGATAACTTTGTTAAAACCATTTCTAGTCTGGTTAGGATACCTCTGAAAAAAAGAGATGCTTCCATTAACCATTAACCTGTGGGTTTCGAACACCATCTAGCAGCATAGGCCTATCCTAGGATTGGTTCTGGTTTAACCTTTGGGTTGCAGAGATCAGACTGTAGTAGGTAGTTGCTCTGGGTAAACTTAACCGTACCAAGTCTCCTAGTTGAGGTAGTGGACCCGGGCTCAGAAGCTTCACTGCTGAAGATGCAACCGGGATAATACTCAGATAAGTATAAGTATTGCTAAAAACTCAGACACAAATTTTACTGTTTTTGCATTATGTACTTGTTAATCTTATTGTTAAATTTTACATGCATAATAAAGGGAGGGCAAGTAAGAGAGGGCATTTTCTGAGTAGTATTATTATTGAATAATATTTCAGGTTGGCCTAAGTTGGTATTACAAATTAGTTGCTTGGATACATTTGGCCGGTCATGGATAGTGGGCTATAGTTGCTGCTCATTGCCTGTTACACCGGGGCACCATACCCTACATGTACCTTGTTGGGTTCCAGCTGCTACTAGCATAGCTGACAGAATCAGACAGTTGTTTCTTGGAGGATCTCATCAGTTACTTCAAAGTGACATTATCAATCTAGGTACTGATAGGTAAGCAATTGGAACTAGTTTGTCTTAAGGCAATAAGAGTGCTCTAGTGAATCTGTAATATTATTCAAAGTACATATTATGTAACTTAGTGGGTAGATGTAAAAATTATTATTTTTTAGCTATGCATTGTCTATGTTTTTTTTCAGATTTAAGTTGAAAACTCAAACCAAAGGGAATCTAGTACTAAAATTAGATATTGTGTTAAGAAATTTCTCTCAATTTGGTGTAGAATATAAGTAAACATGAACATAACTTACCTTGGTCTTCACTTTCTGGCCATGCTGATACAATTCAATGTGGCTGAGTTAATTGAAAGCAGTATAAAGAATGACACTGTTTCATATGATATCACAATTTATGATGTAAATTATAAAGAAAATCCTCAAGCATTGTATTATCGTTCACTAGCAAGTAACTTAAAAGAAGATGATTCACTATCAGCAACAGAATATGTAAATGTATCCCTATTGCAAACCACAACAGAAACAACAACCACTGTTATAGATGAACTGTATGACGACAACACATCTCAGGCAGGCACCACTCATATTATTGACTCTACCACTGATTATGAAAATGTTACTGAAATAAGTCTATTTGAGAACATGAATAAAAGTGTCAAACCAAATATTGCACCAAAGACACTTTTTACAAAAGATTGCAGTTGCAATTTATTGGTGGGTATTTTGTGTTATTGAAATAACTTCATTTATTCATGGTATTTACTGACCATGTATAAAAATTCATTTTAACATAATAAAACATTACTTTCAGTTTAAAATATGTGACATCAACTGTTGCTGTGATAATGACTGCTCAGTTTTAGATTTGCAATTATTCAAATGTGTTAAAGCCACAGACACCAACTCGGAAGATTTTACATGCTCCTCTAAACTTCCATATTTATTTAGAAAAAATGATATTGGCGCTTCAGCGCTTTTTTGTTTTGTTAACACCAACTTACCTGAAAGACGTAAAATGAATAGAGAAAAAGTAAGTAGTAAAATGTTTTGCAGATTGCTTGAATAAGTCGATATTTTTTAAGTTGTTCGTTATTGGCTTGAAATTTAGTTTCAGAAAGACCATATGATTGGGAAGATTTATAAATGGCACTCTGAATCTGAACATCAATCTCCGAACATATTTAAGACAAAAGCATATGTATATGGTGACCATTTATGGGTATTGAAAAATGGATCAATCAAATATATGGGTATAACTTTTTAATTTAACATATAATATTATTTATAATAAATTAACAATAGACGAATAATATATTTAAAATATTGACAGATTTACCAATACCAGTGTTAAATGATTATTGTACTGGAAGAAAACCTCTAAAATTTTTAAAAGAGGAGACCATAACATGCAGCGTGAAATTAAAGGATCTCGAAATGTTTGAAATTATAAAAGCTTCCCGAGAAGCCACTCTCGTCAGCGTCATAGATACAACTGGCATTTCTACTTTGGTGAGAATATTTTTTTATATAACTGAGTAAGCAAACAGGCATGCACCTGATGGGAGATGTTCATGGCAGCCTATGAACATCTGCAACACCGAAGGTGCCCTACGAGCGGACTGCCGATAGATTTCGGCTGACTCACCAATCAAACAAAGCATAGAAACGGTAAAATTACTATTCAAAAGTCAGATGTTGATCAATACAAATATAGATTAAAATCTATGCAATAAAAAATATGCAATATTTTACAAAGTGTTATTATTAACCCACTTACAATAGAAAAAATATATTTTCAAATTGAATGTCTTGTATATCCAGGGTATTTTCACAACAACTTTTCTAATTATGATGGGAATTTTACTGGAGAGGACTTTTCTGGGACTGATTGTACCTGATATTAAAACATCCAAACACTTTAAAGATATTAGCTTTTATTTATTATAAGAATAAAATTTTCGTTAGATACGATTATACATCCATGAGATGAACGTTTCTCTCCTATATGTACTTTATTTATTTCAGAACTGTTCTACGCTGCATTGCACAAATTGGACTATAATTGTATGCGAAGGCGATAATTGCATTAATTACAACAGTAGTATACACGAACCTTCTTGTACCGACATCGATTGTACAAATCTAGCTCTGGAATTTGATTACATATTCTATTATCACGATGATAAAATACTCAACGCCACGATAAAGCTGCACACAAGTAAGGTTCTAAGCATAATGCCCTTTATGATTCAGAAAATTAATGTCAGATTTATTATAGCAAATGAAACAATTAGAAATATTGTCCGGTTGAGTGGGAGTCATGGGTATCTGGACGGCTCGCCTGTCATAGCGTCATATTTGAAAGAAAATCACTCAGATAATTTTTTTAACAGCACCAATTCAGACCATTATATTGTGTATCCTGAGAATCATAATGGATTGTGCAGAATAACAAATTATAGTAAGAATTACCTCACTTTTAATGCTATCAAAAGAATCAAGTGTAGATTTCAATATAATAATGCTATTACAGTCAATAACCCAGATACATGTAATAGTATTAATAGAGATATATTGCAATTACTTGGAGTCAATAAGACTATCTTCATTTCTCCTTATGGAAATCCAATGGACCTAAAAGATAAATATTGGATCCCATTACTGAATGACATTGCGCATAAAGAGCTAGTGTATGGCGAATATAATGAGAAAAGATCGAAATTGCATTGTTACAATATGATTACTCATATGTCATATATTTTTACATTTGCTGATATAGGAGATACTAATAGCAAACAAATAATTACAATTTTATCAGGGAAAATCAACTTAAGTACTAGTAATGTCACTTTTAACATTGAAGATCCATCTACAGTATTAACTGTGGATACTATGTTTATTGATGAAACAAAACCTTGTCTCTACGAGTATGCCGGAGGACCTCAATTAAATTTTTATTTACCTAAAGATTTCTTTTTCCCGTTCTATGATAGCGGCTCGAATAGTGTTAAGTGGAACTTCATAATAAGTTTATTCATCTTTGTATTATTTTTTAAAATAAAATAACGCATGATAGTAACTAATAATTTTTATTTCGAAATAATTTAAATACTTTTGTTACTTCTATCTCTGCTAACTTGGCATCCACCGTTCAAGGACTTAACGAAGTCTGGTTTTGAGGCCTGAAAAGAAATCGAATCTGAAGATCGAACGAGGAGAATCGAATCGACAGATAAGAGTTTACAAATGAAGATTTTAATGTCGACGAATTTGGGAAACGAGAAACACCATCATGGCTACATAACGCTGGTTTTGAACTAAAGCTACTGTTATTTACAATATTTTTTTTATACATATTAACCGTCGATCTCGCGATTACTCCTAAAGTTTTAACAATGCGATAAGGGAAGCGGGTAGTGGGGGCGGGGTGTAGGGAGTGCGAACCTATGCGACGTAGGTGTAGACTTTGCGGTCGTCAGGCGTGCGCGCCAGGTACTCTCGCTCGATGAGTCCCTCAATGCGTTTCTTGATCACCACCGGCGACGGCAAGAAACGCGCTCGTAACTGCTCTGTCACCTCCGCCACAAGCAGCGTGTGCTGCAACCATAACACATCACAATACCATCGTATAATTTCTTTATAGGTATAATTATAACCTCATTCTATGTATGGAAAAAAGCCGCTATGGGCGGCGGTGATCACTTAACATCACGTGACTCGCCTGCTCGTTTGCCTCGTTCTTACATAAAAAAAAGAATCGAGTTAAAACCGAGTCGAGGAAAAATGTATTCACCATAAATTTTGGGTTATTGTTTGTTTGTAAAATAAGTAAGTTGAGAGTTCACTTTCGTATAAGATTTAGGTTGCATTTATTCTGTCTTCTCACTTTTTAATAGTAGAGGTTTGTCGATTGGCTATAATTCATTTAAAAAAATAATTTAATTCATGACAAAATTCATAAGAGCTGCGTTTACTGTGATTTTGATTATACGACATATTTATTGTTCGTGCTTGTATAGGACCTATAGAAACAAATTATATTTTTTGTCTGTGTCATTACGCAAAAACTACTGGATGGAATTTGATGCGGTTTTCAGTTATATTGTGGAAGGTTTAAAATCCACACCTTCGGATTACAAGGCAGTCGACGGCTCTCGTCATGCTATTGACAAGATATTTTATACTATCTTGTATTGTGGGCCGACCGTGCCCACTTCGTTGGGCGTTTAAATACTTGATGAAATACATGATTTGGTTAGCTATAGCTAAATAATGTAGCTTTCTGATTGTGAAAGAATTTTTATGATCGGTTTAGTATTTCAGAAGATTATCCCTTATAAACAATCAAAGTTACAAACTTTACCTCTTAATAGGGACATTAGTACGAATTTCTTATTTTAAATCGAAGTCCAAGGCGAATTTCCATTATGCTGATGAAAATTTATCACAATGGCTTCGTTCGGCATAGTTCGCGAGTCGCAACAATCCAGGATAGTTTCATTTATGCAGTTCCCCAGGGAGGAAACAGGTTTGCTCGATAATAAATGAGACGAAATGGCCGAAACTCAAGTTGGAAGTTCGAAAACGGATTGTTATTCAACTAAGTTTGTTTTTCTACGCTCATATAATATAAATAGTGGGTTTTGTCCCTTTTATCGTCAGGACTAATGGTGAATATGCCAACTAACCGGTCAATAGGTCAACTGCGTTGAAAAATATTCAACACCAGTTTTTGCCCGCGATGTTGTCAGCGCGTAACTATTATTATCAGTAATCCGGGTTCTAAGCGAGCGGCATATCAAGATGAAACCAAAGCTGTATTTTAAGTTAGACTCTCTACAATACAACTGCGATCAAATTTTAAACAAACAAATTGACTAGTCGGGTCAATCTGAAAAAGATCATTTTCCATCTTGACCCGACCGGGAATCGAACTTAGGACCTCCTGATTAGTCAGCCGGTATGTTAACCATTACACCACGAGGGTCGCCTTTCTGGTAAAATAAACAAATGCAGCGTAGTAACGACCTAATTGCTAAATAGTTGAGCTGACTGTAGGGAGACGGGTACAAATAGCCCGACATTACCGGAATTGACCGAGAAAATTGTTCGCCGTGACTTTATCTTTTTTTTAGGGTTCCGCAGCTCAGAAGGTTTAAGGAACCGTTAGATTGGATTATCTACTTCATTTTTTTATCACGTGATGTTAAGTAATTATCGCCGCCCATAGAAACTTGCAACACCCGGGTCACAGAAGCGTTGCCGGCCTTTAAGGGCCTGCTCTTTTCTTGATGGTTCCGATGTCGTGTTGGTCCGGAAATACCGCTGCAGGCAGTTCGTTCCACAGTGTTGTCGTACGTGGTATAACAATAAATAATAAATGAACATTTACGTATTTTAATAAGTATTTAAATATAATTACGAATGTTGAGATAACCAAAAAAGCTACGGAATACGTAAATACTAACAAATTTAAATAAATAACAAACTGAACCATTCCGAATCTTAATTCTCTTTAAATACCAATCAGAAATATTAAATACCTCCAATAATTATCTTCTCATCTCCAGATTCCAAGAATTATTAATTGAAAATTCTTATTTCTAAAAGGAATTAATTATATGATTATGATTGTATCCGTTAGCTTTTGACTGAACTGTCGATGATAGTGAAATGAGACTAAATTGGTATTTTTGGAATCAATAATTTGTGAATCTCTTACAGATACAGTTACAGTATCACGTCAGTATCCCTTACGGGGTAGATAGAGCCAAGATTCATGCGACTTGAAGGCCACGCTTAACAAAATAGCGGGCTTATTTGTGGAATAGAGATTCAGAAGTAGTGACAGGTTACTAGCCTATCGCCTGTGAGAATTCCTGTTTCAAGCCCTTTCCCTTAATTGACTTTTACAATCGGCGCCGGAACAGTACCAGTTAGCACATTCTTCGTCTTTATTTCACTTCCAGAGTATGGATAAAAAGGAGAAAAAAAAATAGTACATCTTCTAGCAAAAAAAAAAAAATACAGTCACGAGACCTTATATACGTATAGTTGCGGTCTTACCTAATTCATTTAATGTCCACCAGATGGCAGCCTAGCCCTTCATCTTAAATCCTCTTTTAAACAAAACTCTACAACTTCAGCAATAAAAGTCGGGTTATAAATATTGTAACTGGTGAAAATTAGTCCACTTGCTTAATTTAAGTTCGTAATTAACGAGTTTGCATAGTGTCCGGCGGGGCTCTGAAATATAATAAGGGTGATGAAATAAAATAAACAAAATAAATAAATATATCTATACATATAATAAAGTTGCAAGTTGGAGTCAAACGAGTAGGCGGATTACGTGATATTAAGTGATCACCGCCGCCCATAGACACCTGCAACACCCGGGGGGCACAGGAGCGTTGCCGCCCTTTAAGGGATTTATACGATCTTTTCTTGAAGGTTCCGAAGTCGTATTGGTCCGGAAATACCGCTGCAGGCGGTTCGTTCCACTCGTTCGTTCCGTGTGGTCGTACGTGGTATAAATTTTCTTTTAAAACGTACGATAGTCGACCGCCATTCGTCCAGACGGAATGAAACTTTAGTCTACGACGGGTAGTACGATGTAGGAATTCTACAATTTTCATTGTAGTGTTATTTTCTCATTTTAGGACCAATTGAAGCCAAAACGATTTTAATAGAATACTAGCTAATGCCCGTGACTTCGTCCGCGTATATTTTACAAAAAAATATTTCCCTCGGGAACCGTACATTTTTTCGGCATAAAAAGTAGCCTATCTTTTATTCTAGGTCGTCGTCCATCGCTGTACCAAATTTTATCCAAATCCATTCCGTAGTTTTTGTGTGATGCGTGTACAAACATACAGACAGACAGACAACAATTCTAAAAATTATAGCCTCTATATATTTTATTCTTAAATATCTCCCATGTACTGACATAGTTCAGTTACAATTTTATTATATGTATAGATTTGTCTGTCCGTATGTTTGTGCGCGTATCACCCATAAACTACTGGACGAAATTTGATGCGGTTTTCACAGTTGTATCGTAGACGGTCTAACTTAAAATATAGCGTAGGTTTCCTCTTGATACGCCGCTTAGAATCCAAGATATTGATTAAAGTATTTACGCGCGAACGACATCGCGGGCATAAGCTATTACAATCTCGCTCATAATAATTCATAAGCGACATATTGTGATGTTGAAAATCATAATGGATTAAGGCTGTCAAATTTTATTAAAGGATTGTTATTAAACTGGCTATAGCTGTATTAATATTGAGTAAGCCATTTATTTTAATTTCGCATGTACAATGTGCAGGGGCGGCTTAACCTATAGTACAGGGTGTGCAATGCACACGGGCGCCGCCGTCTCAGGGGGCGCCACAGCGCTCTACATGCATAAAAACAATGAGTGTTATTCTGCCGTCATAAGAAGAAGGGCCGTATCTAATACCATACTGTATGCTATACCTACTTATAAAATAGTTTGTTGGAATTGAAAAAACTTTCTTATTACGACGGCAAAGTTAATAGTTATAGCCGTTTGGGGGGGCAGGCCTAGGGGACGCCAGGGTTTTATAGCACACAGGCGTTACACGTGCTAGAGCCGCCCCTGGCAATGTGCCTCGTGTTTTAAATAGGTCGTGATATGCAACAAATTTTTCAAAATCCAACAATTAATTTTACCTGGCAAAAGTTTTTTACGGAACGAATTTTTACTTCGTTTTTCAATACACGAAATAGAGAAAAATACCATTGCAACTGTCCAGTTATATTACGTTGTTGTGATAACTGTTTTATATTGTTAATAATAAGGTTGAATCTACTTTGTCTTCTCGATGAGTTCGCTTGAAAAATGGTAATAAAAACAAATGAGGTGGAAAGTTTTTTAATCCCTTTGTCGATGTTGTCGCTCGAGAATTGTAGTAATTTTTTTTTTGCCACGACGAAATAAAGAAAAAAATATTTAATATTTTTTTCTGTACAATTGGGTTCTTTTGTGTAGAAAATATTTATGTCAAATTAGTTGCTTTCATATCGACAATCGCGGTTTGATTAGCTGTTTATTCATAATTCAGACGCCTTTTGTTCTACAAAGTTTGACTTCGGTTTGTTTGTTTATTGACATTTCCTAATTAAATTAACTTCCATGTTGGTTCATTTATGAATAAATTATGTTGTTGACAAATAAAAAGTATAATTTTTATTTATTGGTAGATAAACATTGGATCGGATTATGTAGTTGGTCGATTTTTTTTCTATACTATTAATAGTATTCCAAATAAGTACTTTCGATAGTATTCGTTAGTATATATTATAACTAGCTTTCGCCCGCAGCGTCGCTTGCGTCAAATTCGGGGGTGAGTGAAAAGAAAGAGAAAAAAATAGCCAATGTCACTTTCCAGCCTTCAATTATCTCCACATAAAAAAAAACACACACAAATCCATTGCTCTGTTTTGACGTGAAAGAAGGACAAACAAACAAACACACTTTCACATTTATTATATTATATGTATATTTATAAGTAAGTATAGATTGTAAAGCAATACTATTGATACTATTGTTTTTTTTTTTAACTATCGATAGTCTATCGAGCTACAACACTATGCGATTTGTCCTCATAGAATGATTTATTTTATAAGGTACGAATAATTCTGTAAGTACATATTTACAAAGCTCTTCAAACAGCCTCTAGGCTTTGTTGAAATGATTAATAAGCTTATTCCGTTCATCCATCAAAGTTCGTGAATGGCGGCCCCGATTACTAAAGAGCAAAAATTCGGCCAAGCACGTGTTGGGTTTATACAATAACGATTCCGTACTGTTCCTTAAAAAAGACATTAGAAATAAGTATAGGAAACATGTGTGTAAAAAAACACGTTGCAAGTGGTATGAGCCACTTATATCAAAGTGACGTCATTCTACAAGCTTGTTTTTATAAAAGGTTTTACTTAATTTATGTAATACCATAGATCAAAAGCAAAAACTAATATTTGCGTTCAAATGATTTATGTTTTAAACTATTCGCAGAAATTGTAATTAAAGTAATTAAAATTCTTTTAACATTTCAAAAGTCATCGTCAGACATATTTAAAATTAAGGCTTGGGAATTTTCTTGCTCAGAAAATCAACATTGCCATATAAATTGGTAATACTGCCAGCCAGCGACATTTTGGCGGAGCTGTACATTTTTAAAATAATACATATATAGGATTTAGATAAGTTTTTTTAAAGTTCAGTTTTATTTGTCAGTTTAGTTTTGTTTTTAAGTTTAGATAAGTTTTGATTTTTAGTTTTAAAATTTAATTCTTATTTCTCTAACATGTTACTGGTATATAAATAAAAAAAACTGGTTAGCTAATATTCATTACGGTATCCTAAAAATCTCTTGCCTCACTGACTGTAAAATTTTCCATTATCATATATAAAAGTTAAAGTCAAAATATTTTTATTTAAAGGGACTAGATTTTAGCCCTTTTCAATTTGTTCTTTTTAATTTGGTTCAGCGATTATTGACATCAATAAATTTACTTAAAAATAATTCTAGCACCACTTCCAAAGCGCGAATGGAGAAGAAGTGGCGGAACAAACTCCATTGCAGCATTTTCTTCAGAGACGGTGGTAGTGGTATGAGCCTGCTGCATGCTTTTTTAGCCTGCAGTATGAATGGGCCTCGTCCGGGGCAGTACCACACTCTCACAGAAGACCGACGCCTGAATGGAGGTTATCAGCCGCCATGCTCCGTCCGGTGAGTGGAGAGCCGGAGGGCCAGGGGCTTTTCAAAGGCCGGCAACGCTTCTCCGATGCCGCGGATGTTGCTGTTGTCTATGGACAGCGGTGATCACTTAATATCACGTGACTCGCCTGCTCGTTTGCCTCCCTGTTACATAAAGAAAAGACGTCAATTTACAAAATATACGATGTCTTATACTTAAAGGATGGACAAACATACATTGTAGAGTCATAATAAATTAAATTCAGATAAATTAAATTTCTTTATTCTATATTAGTACAAAGACGCTAATTTTTTTTTATACTTCACACACTTATAGTCACATCAATTTATATTTATTTTTGTTGATTTTAGTTTTGACTGAAAAAAAAACACGTGGAGAAACGAATATGGCAACTGTTTCTCTTCCCGTGCAGATTGTAAAAGTCAATCAAGGTAAAAAGTTTAAAATAGAAGATTCGTCTAAATAGAGCAACTTTTCACTACGATGTCCATTTTACAATGAGGATATTATTCTGCTGAGCGTGGTCTTTGAGTCCCATAACACTTGTTTTTGTCTACCCCGTAAGGAATAAAGACGTGATACTGTATCTGTAAATGAATTAAGTTTACTTTTCGGCAGAATTATGGCAAATGGCTGTGTCAACAGTCTCGCATAACGAGAATGATAAATATGCAAATAAATCTCATAATTTACGGTGATGAATGACTTACGTTGAAAATAACAAAAATGCTGCCATATTAGTCTAGAAACGTAGAAAAAAGATGGAATGTGACAACGGCTTTTCTTTCCGCACAGATTACAAATTTAATCAAAGGAGAGGGTTTATAAATGGTAAATTTTTCTCAGGGCAATGGGCTAGCAACCTGTCACTATATATGTATGTATACACTATATACTCGTATGTATTTCATTCGTTCCGTCTGGACGAATAGCGGTCGACCACCGTACGCTTTAAAAGAAACTTTATACCACGTACGACCACACTGTGGAACGAATTGCCTGCAGCGGTTTTTCCGGACCAATACGACATCGGAACCTTCAAGAAAAGAGCGTATAAATCTCTTATAATATGTGGTATGGAAACACTACTTTGTAGTGGTGTGGAGCCTGCTGCTTGCTTTGCTAGCCTGCAGCATAAATGGGCTGGCTCGTCCGGGGAAGTACTACACTCCCACAGAAGACCGACGCCTGAATGGCGGCTATCAACCACCATGCTCCCATCCGACCCATTCATGATGCAGGCTAAAAAAGCATTCAGCAAGCTCATACGTATAAGATACAACACCATGTATCGTATTTATCTCTTACAGGGCAGACAGAGCCCAAAATTTTGAGACCCGGAGGCCATGCTTAGCTGAATGATGAACTTATTAATGGAATGTATATTCAAATGTAGTGATAGGTTTTCAGCCCATCGCATAAAATTAGCCTATAATTTTTATAAGTAATTTACCTTGAATGACTTTTACATTCTGCGGACGTAATCTGGCTTATTATAAATGTTTTTCCCTCCTAAATGAGCACGAAAATAGATAGAACACAACCTAAAATAGCACAAAAGGGTGTTGTTTGTGAAGTAAAATGTTTACACAAGCAGTTTCCCGCCAAAATTAGATGAATCTTTTGATCATCACGTCAATGGAAAATGTAATATTTATTGTATTATTTACTTAGGAATAACTGAAGAAATTTCTAATCTAATAATTTTTTCTAAGTTATGCGAAAAATCAGATTTTTTTAGGAATTTAACGAAAATATCAATTTTACTTAACTTTCTATTAATTAACACAACTGTCAGTTATAGTTAAGACAGGACTAAGTCTGTCGGGTCAGCTAATACTAGATAAATTCATAATTCTACCCGACTCAAAGTTAATTCTTCCATGCTGGTGTGGGAGCGAAAGGAAAACGTAGAATGTGCCGACTGCTACTCTTCCTGCGCAGATTGTAAAAGTCAACTAAGGGAAAGGGTTTGAAAAGGAAATTTTTATAGGCAATGGGCTAGCAACCTGTCACTATTCTGAATCTCCTTTCCACCAATAAGCTAATTTGCTAAGCGTGGCCTTCGAGTCTCACGACCCTTGGCTCTATCTAGCCCGTAATAGGATAAAAACGTGATACTGTGTATGTATCACAAAGTCCATTTATTGATTTATGTATTGATGTAAAGTACATAGCATAGAACTTTTATTAATTAGCATAAAACAATTATACATTTATA
>JADGIL010006589.1:1216-11539 GCA_020352625.1 Cactoblastis cactorum | reverse complement strand
ATATCTAAGATGTTACCCCGGCATGTAAGGTACCCGCATACCAAATTTCAAGTAAATTGGTCCAGTGGATTTCGCGTGATGCGCGTTCAGACAGACAGACAGACAGAAAGACAGACAGACAGACAGACAAAAATTTCCAAAACTGCTAATTTGTTATCTGTATCGATAATTAAGTATATTCCACAAAGAATTTTCAAAAAATATCCAATGTACAAATTTCGCTTTTCTACAGTTTTATTATATGTATGGATAAACATCCAAGACCCAGGACAATCAGAAAAAGGTCATTTTCCTTCACGACCTGACCGGAGTTTGAACCCGGGACCTCCTGAGCAGCGGTCAGATACGTTAACCGTTACACCACGGAGGTCGTCATACCTTTATCATCAGTGCCACGTAAGGAATAAAATAATTTTAAGGCCAATCAACCGTTTACTACATTTGCGGATGGCGATATCGCTTAAATTTTGCCGCTTAAATTTATACGTGTGTGCGGCCATAATCTTAGAGATTAAGTTTATTTGCTATGTGGTAAAAATAATATGATATCTTTTATAGAAATTACTTCCTTTTATTTTTATTACTTAAAAGGGTTTTGGGCTCCTTTGATTCGCGGATTTTCAGTTTTTTTTTTTGTTGATTATAGTATTTTTATTTTGTTTCGTCTCACATTTTTATATTTATTTATTTACGCAGTTAATTTTGTTGACGGACTTTTTCTTTTAGAATATATATAAAACTTGTTGTAAGTAACGTATTGATATTATTTTCCGTTCGGTTTTAGTTTTGCTTTAAAAAGCATGATTATTTCATCATGCATAATAATTCTATTGGATTAAATAATCAATTTTTAATTCAATGGCGCCGTAGTTTTACAAGTTTTTAATGAAACATGAAATGTATATATGTGAGTATGTTTTTTCGGATGGAATCTTGTAACTCAATTATAAAGCATTTATCTTCGACCGATTGAGCTGAAATTTTGTTTAGATACTTAGTTTGGATGACAATGCATAGTTAGCTAGGTGACGTCATTCTAAATCCAACATGGCGGAACATCCAATATGGCGGACTAGTTATTTTTAAAAGAAATTCTGCAATATGGGTATCAAAAGAAAGGGCTTGCTATGAATAATTTGAAAATCAAAATGACGTCATTTTAAAAGCTTGGTTTTACTTTAAATTTTTCCTAATACTAATCGTTTTGTTAACGACCTTTTCGAGTGTGTTATTTGAAACTCATGGTAGGGGTACTATTTGTAGTTCAGATATACACCAAGTGTCGTCAACACCTGTCAACTGTCGTTTGGATTTAAACCTCGGCTCAGGACGGCTATCACCAAGAGGATTGGTCAGTTAGTGATAACGGTGCTAACTTTGATAACTTGTCATCACAATCTGTCAACGAAAGCCCTTTATTAGTACTCAAATCCCTTAAAGCCGGCAACGCTTCTGTGACCCCTGGGTGTTGGAGGTGTCTATGAGCGGTGATCACTTAACATCACGTGACCCACCTGCTCGTTTGCTTCCCTCTTTCATAAAAACACCCATTGTATTGATAAAACCGTTAGTTTTTATCACCTAACATTATTTACTAGCTGTTCTGAAATACATAGATAAATTTGTCACAATAATTGATACTGCTCTGCCAGTCAAGTGATCGATCTTCTTCATTTACATTTAAAAATATATATCTAACTAGCTAATGCCCGCGATTTCGTCCGACCTACTATCTAGTAAGTCGGAATATAATAGCCCCTGACTTGGTTACAATAAATTATATTCTTCGGGAACCGTACATTTTTCCGGGATAAAAAGTAGCCTATCATTTAATCTAAGGCATAGTCCATCGCTGTGCCAAATTTCATCCAGATCTGTTCGATAATTTTTGTGTGATGCGTGTACAAACATACAGACAGACAGATAACAGACAGACAGACAAAAATTATAAAAAAAGTCGTTTTGTCTTCTAAAGGTCCTATAAAGAGCCCCTATATATTTTTTCTTAAATATCCTTCATGTACAGACATAGCTCAGTTACAATTTTATTATATGTATAGATTTCTGTGTTTTCGACGACCAATTCTTTTGATAAGAAATTCGTTTGTCTCTTAATGTACATAGCTATCCAGAGTTTTGTTATCTTTCAGAGATAATATTATGCATTTATACGTATACATCAGACGTGTAATGGTCGTGTAGTCAGAATCTCGGTGACACAATAACTTGATTTTATCTGTCTATACATATAATAAAATTGTAACTGAGCTATGTCTGTACATGGGATATATTTAAGGAAAACATATATAGGGCCTGTAGAAGCCAAAACGATTGTATTATAAATTTTTGTCTGTATATTTATACGCGCATCACACAAAAACTACCGAACAGATCTGGATGTAACTTAGCACAGCGATGGACTATGACCTAGAATAAAAGATAGGCTACTTTTTATCCCGGAAATGATCTCACGAAACTTAATGTTGCCGAAAAAGTTCCACGCGAGCGAAACCGCGTGCAAAAGTATTGTAATCAGATCCAGTTTATATACAATCCTAAAAAACGATTCTATGACGAAATAAATAATTTATTTTAATCCCTATTTTCTAATTTGGGAAGTTAGAGCTTTAAGACTTCTTTTATGTTGGTTTTATAGCTCATAGCGGTGGATTAAGCAGAGGGTGTCATGAAACGGAAGACTCGAAACGTACATTATAGAGTATCAATGCATATAAGCGTGACTGTACATTGAGTATTATTATAACAACAAGAAAAAAATAAACATAAATTTAAAATAAAAACTTTTTTAAAAAGAAGCTTTTAGAATGATGTCACTTTAATTTTCAAATTATTCACAGCAAGCCCATTCTTTTGATACCCATATTGTAGAAGTGCTTTAAAAAATAACTAGTCCGCCATAATGGATGTTCGTGCATTGTCATCCAAACTAAGTATGTATACAAAATTACATCTCAGAAGACCGACGCCTGAATGGCGGATATCAGCCGCCATGCTCCGTCTGGTGAGTGCGAGAGCCGTTGGCCCACCTTCTCCGCACTTCCCAAAAAAAGGTTTTTTATAGGCCGGCAACGCTTCTGTAATCCCGCGGGTGTTGCAGTTATCTATGGGCGGCGGTTATCACATAACATCTCGTAACCCGCCTGCTCGTTTTGACACAAAAAAAAATCATAATAATAAGTGACATGACAAACTTACCCATCTTTTTACCCACCTTTCAAACAAAAAAAAAGAATTATCCAAATCAGTTTACCAGTTTGGATGCTATGATGCCACAAAACAGAATGACTCACACACGCACTTATATCAAACTTATAATATCCCTCGTTTTGCGTCGGAGGTTACAAAATAAGTTTAGGTAGACAGCAACAGAAAAGCGAATTATAACTACTTACCTTACAAGTTTATTCTCCTAAGGGATATGAGGAAAAGGCGTAATCCTGCAAGTAATGTGTATTTTTTTAAGTCATTTGTCTGTTAAATTAATTACTTTTTAAATCGTTGAATGCATCAATAAATCTTCCAATATTTTAGCTGGTACTTGCTTTTTTTATTTTGTATTGGTTATTCTAAAATATTTTATTTCGATGTTAATAAAAAAAAAAGGTTCGCTATAGATAAAAGATTTAGTATTATTTACTAAGCTTGATTTTGTATCTATGTGAGATACAACAAGAGCTTGGTTCTTAGTTAGAACTGTATGTGTTATCTGTTATTTATGTAGCAAAAAGCTGAGCTTAAGGCAAACAGGATTCTGTGAACAAGTACGTTTTGCCTCAAATCTTATCAGCCATCTTAACATACATATATTAAAAGTATATCATAGTCCAAACCTAATTGTGTGTTCTGTTATTTTTTACAAACTGAATTGGTTGCGCTATTGGTGATGAAAAACTCAAATTGCAGTTTTTCCAACGCAAATTTTAAGTCGAGCTAATTTTTACAGGTTATGTTTTGTTTTCACTTTTACTTCATCATTGTCAAACAATTTGTTTCTTATCACGTACCTTATCACAAGACCTGAAACCCAACCGCACAAATTACAAAGAAATTTTGACCCTTTTTCGGCTGTAATCTAAATTGTAGACGTTGCAATTATCCCAAAAATTAAACCAGCGAAATATCCCGTTATCTTTTATAACATTGCGCGGTCTAGGCGTGCAACTTGGCGGGTAGCATATGACACCGATTTTTTATTTGGTCCCTTCGTCGATGTTATTTTCTAGATGTGACTGACTAAACACGATTATAAGAGTACAATTAAAATGTGTATTTCATATTTTAAGTAGTAAGTAAGTATTTTCTCTTTTTTATACAGATGATATTTATTTAAATTAATTTTGTTATTTGGTGAGTTGTTTTGATAAAACTTCTTCTTCTCGTTTAACTTTTCTGTAGAAATTATAATTATAAAATTAAATGTACTCTTTGAAATTAACTTGATAAAATAAAAAAAAGTAGTCAAAATCGTAATATCCGTTTCGTGAAAAACTAATAACATAGCAATATCTTAATAAAAAGTGTTCATTCTGAGTAGGTACCTATAGAAACAAAATGAAAAACTACCATGCCAATGTACCATATCTAGAAAAAGTGAATTATTTTAGGTAACGTATATGAGTTGGATAAAATTTTGCTGAGAAAATGGCCAACTTTTGCTTTCATAATGCTTTTTTTATGTAAGAGGGAGGCAAACATGTAGGCGGTTACGAGTTCATAAACCATTGGAAGTATTTTTAAGTAGCCATCACGATATATTATTAAAATATTTTGTATATATTTTTATTATAAAAATAAATAAAATGTAATATTTTGCAGACAGAAGAAGATCGCTATTAAAATGGTTAATCCATTCGACCGTTAATATCCAAAGCTATCTCTAATAAACCCTAAATAAATACCTCTAAAATTCCTCCAAAGGAATTTAGCAACTAAATTCTTGGGGGAAAATATTCCATCCTCTCCACACTGCCGCCACCTTGACACCTATTTGTTCAAACCAAATTACAATAATGTACTCGGCGACGAAATGAAAATTTATTACATTTTCTGAGGCGAGAATTTCATTAGCTCATCAATTAGTGATCCTCGGTACAATATATCACTATTAGGAAAGAACAATCAAGGTGAAATAGACTTTGTTCCGTGTTATTAGAGCTCACGATATCAATTACCAGTTAAGCGAATTGTGAAGGGTTGACAGTTTCAAAACAGCCAAGTTAGGAATTGTTATGCAAAAGTTTAATTTATGCGGTAAGTTTGCTGTGAAATTAATTGTGACACACGGTCAATATTTTCGTACAACACACACACTAGTCGGTGACTAGATTTTGAGGGTGAAATGTCTGCAGGTAACGTAAGTTAGTAAAGAGCGTATCAATCCCTTAAAAGGCCGGTAACGCTTCGGTGAACCCCCACGGCCGCCCATAGATACCCATCTATGGGCGGCCGTGATCATTTAACATCACGTGACCCGCCTGGTAGTTTGCCTCCATCTTTCATAAAAAAATACGTGCTATACTAGGCGTTAGAGAGATTTGGTTATATTAACCATGGTGTGTGTATATATATGAGCTGGTAGTTAGTAGCAATTATTATTATAAGGAGATTATTATTATCATTCTTATTAGTAACTCTTTTATGCGTATTTCTATGATTTAGATCTTTCGTTTTATTAACCCCCGATGCAAAAAGAGGAGTGTTTAAAGTTTGACGTGTGTGTGTATCATTCTGTCTATGTCGTCATAGCTCACAAACAGATGAACCGTTTTGGATAATTCTTTCTTTTGTTAGAAAGGTAACTTATTCAAGAGGGCTTGTAGCTATGTAAAAAGAGGGGTAAGATTGACGTGTGTTTTGTGTTGTGGGGATTTTTTAATTTTTAATTCGATTATTTATTCGTAGTTCTATTTGTATATTTTATTGTTCAAAATAACCACATTTCCAATTAAATATGTGTCAAATTACTATGATTTAGTTACATACTTGCATGTATTTTATTCTTAAAAGCCGTGTGTATTACATACCAATTATATTTGATGAACCTCTTAAAAGTCACACGTCCTCTTAAATATATACTTTGTGATTCATAATTTAAAAAAACGGGCAAGTGCGACTCTGACTCATGCATGAAGGTTTCCGTATATTATCCATGAAAAACGACAAAAAATCACGATTGTTGTATGTAATCCCCCTTAAATATTTATTTAATTTTAAATTATTCATTAATCTTTAAAGTTAATTTATAAATAAATATTCTATGAATATTTCAAGCGTCTACTCGTTGCCGTTATTGATATAGAATGAATTATGAATGTTGATGGATGGAAGGGGAGAGGCAAATCAAAGAAAAGATGGATGGACTGTGTGAAGAAGGATATGAGGGAAAAGGGTGTGAATGACCTTCTGACGAGTGACAGGAGAGTATGGAAGAATAAGACATACTGCGCCGACCACAAATTATATGAGAGCAGGGCAGGCAGATTATGATCAATATAAGGTAGAGAAAAATTAAGCAAAAAAACAATCACATTTGTTGTATAATCCCTTTTAATTATTTCAGACAGACAGTCAGCGAAGCCTTAGTAATAGGGTTCCCGTTTTATCCTTCGGGTACGGAACCCTAAAATTTGTCAATTTCCTTCTGCATATTTAAAGTGTTCCACTGTTGAACAAAAGCCCTACCTTTTCCTTTATCTCAGTTGATGTTTTTATATTTTAAGCTTACTATCTCATTAAACTGTCATAATTTTTATAAACCAGCGAGTTAGCTCGTTACAGAGGATGGTACTAAATTGTGTTAAAAACGGCACTAAATAATACCGCTACAACCATTAAAACGTTGTAACAACTGTCGGCCTCGCCGCGTGCTGTTTATTATACGGAACCATTTTAAAAATGCGTTTCTTTTTTTGTTAAATAAAAAAATATATTATACGGATATTTTTGTCTGACTGGAAAGTGTGCACGTGTTGAAATTAAAAAAGGTTATAATTATTTTTTTTATTGCAGAGGGAGGCAGGCGGTTCACACGATGTGAAGTGATCACCGTCGCCCATTGACAACTCTAACACCCGCGGGGTTACAGAAGCATTGCCGGCCTATAAAAATCCTTTGAAGTTGGAGGAGAAGTTGGGCCTCCGGCTCTCCCACTTACCGGACGGAGCATGGCGGCTGATAGCCGCCATTCAGGCATCGGTCTTCTGTGAGAGTGTGGTACTTCCCCGGACACGCCGGCCTATTCATGCTACAGGCTAAGAAAGCAAGCAACAGGCTCCTACCACTACATTATTCTTACTATTCATTCAAAAATAATAAATCAGTACTTTCAAACCCGCAGAAAACCAGCGTTATGGCCTAGCCATGACACATGCTAAGCGTGGGCCATTTTTGTGTAATATACCAAATAAACGTTTTTTCTTTCTTTCTTTAAGTAATGTAGCAATTATGCTACAGGACCATTCGTGCTCGAGTTAGATTCGCAATTAGCTGGTTATTAAAATAAAAATATTATTTGAGCACTCGAATGATACTTTCATTGGATTTCATAGGGGGCGTTATTTATTTATTTTCGCTGATGGGTCTATAAAAGAAAATATTTTAAAAATGTTTTTAAACATGTTTTTCCAATTAAAGTATAACATTCTACCCTGCTTTTGTATTCTTTGTCATTTTTTGAAATGTAACTTATTACTGGCCGACGTGGGGCCTCCCCTTATGTTTTTACAGCTCGACCACCGCCCCATAAATCTGCAACATCTCAGAAAACCCGTATATTAAAAATTAAACCATTTTTCTGAACAACCGCACCGCGAAAATACAATAATGCTTTTTTTAAACAATATATTTTTACGTTGTTGTGCTGTGAGCTTGTAATAGCGCTTTTCATTTGAATCCGAAGTCACCGACCGTGTTATGAACGTGTAATACTGCAAATGTTTATATCGCGCTTTGTTTCAACGCTAACAACGGATAGAAACTTTTAAATTGGCCGGGTTGTATGGATATATTGTGTCTTTTATACGACAGTTTGAATGATTAAATCGTTGTGTCATTAAAATAATATACACCGCTCCACACCGGAGGTCCTTTTCCGTGGGAATTCCAGGGTAAAAAAGTAACCTAAATGTTTCTCTGTGTACATAATCTAGCAAAATCTATCTAACTACAGCGGTAAAAGTCTGGCTCGGTTTTGTTTTTTGTGTGAGTTGTACAGATATAATTATTAATTAATCTATTATTTCATAATAAGTGATGATGATTTAAAATTCTTTTTATTGGTGCATATGCTACTAGTTTTTTTATTAGTGTAATAACATTCCTTTACTTAGTCAAATTACATTTTAAATTAGGCGTTTTAACATAGTAAAGAATAAGTTTTTTTTTCTGTTTTTTTTTTATTTCAGAGGGAGGCAAACGTGCAGGCGGGTCACGTGATGTTAAGTAATCACCGCCGCCCATAGACACCTGCAACATCCGGGGGGTCACAAGAGCGTTGCTGGCCTTTAATAAGTTCTGGATCTAAATCAAATTTCGTAGACTAATCTCATTCTTGTTAAGTTTCTTTTAATTCATCACCTGCTGCGAAGAAAATCAGCATGAAAGGTATTATAAATGTGAATATAATAACCAAACCAACAAAGACAAAATTATCATCTTATAATCCTATCCACTCTCAAATTAGAAGAAATCCAAGGGAACTCTTGATTAAGAAGCTATTAACCCTGACGTCTTCCCGCTGTCTCCCCAGTGATGCCGAGAAGAAATCTAACTCGTTAAAAAAATTTCAGTTTAACGTCATCAATAAATGTTTCGCTGAATTTTAATCTATGACAAAAAGAATTTTACTTTTTTTATGTAAGGGGCAGGCAAATGAGAAGGCGGGTCACGTGGTGTTAAGTGATCACCGACGCCCATAGACTGCATATAACTGCAACACCCGCGGGGTCACAGAAGCGTTGCCGGCCTTTAAAAAAACCCCGCCCTCACCATTTGGGGTTGCGGGAATTTGGTTGGAAATACGCTTTGTTGTTACAACGACTGATTTTAACGATTAATATCAGAAGGTATAGTTATTAAAATGGTCAAGTTAGAAAATGGACATCTCACATCTGAAAATAATCGCATGATTTTTGTTTTAAACGTAAATCATACTGGTGGTACTGGTCATCTGTTTGTAAAAAAAGAAATGTAATCAATTTTTTCAAATTAACCTTTGCAATTTTATTCTTTTCTGTGAAATTATTCTCATTTACGAGTAATAGTAGTAATTTAGCTTTTATTTTAGGAAGACATTTACTGTGATGAAGTATCAAAATGAACTCCCCTACCTCCTTTATATTACAGGACATTATAGTAGGCATGAAAGTTAGGAATATTTCGTTATACATATAATTTTTCTGAGGCGTCAAACGTTTGGATCTGGGCCAGACGCGCCGAGTGGCCCACAGATTCATCGTGGATGTACTATATCATTACGTTTAGTTCCACATGTCGGCCACGTACGGACAACTAACATTTTCTTAATGGTTCAACTGAGAAAGCAACGTTGCGACTTCGTTACTAGGTCAGCTATACAAAATAAATATCATTCTTATTAGACGACCTCCGTGGTGTAACGGTTAACGTACTTGATCAATACTCAGGAGATCCCAGGTTCGATCCCCTGTCAGGTCATGATGGAAAATAACCTTTTTCTGATTGGCCTGGATCTTGGTTGTTTATCTATATATGTATATATATTATAAATTATCGTATCACTGAGTTAGTATCCCATAATATATGTATGTAAGTCTCGGACTTAGTTTATGGCTAACTCAATTTGTGTGATTTGTCCCTATATATTTATTTATTCTTATTGTATTTTTTTAGCTTAAATAACGAGTTATTTTTTAAGTGGCCAAATTGATAACCCAAGTTCTAAGAAAATATATGGATTCAAATATTTAAAGATACAATGTTCTTTTTCTTTTTGCTAAATGTTTCTTCCAAAACGAATGTGATTCATAAAACCATTCTGTCAACAAACGGACAAACATCTTCACTTCGTCTGTATAGCTGTGCGCGCTGCCTCTCAGATGGAAGCCGCAATATTTGTCGTCCGAGGACTCGACGCGGGCCGCTCGCCGCTCACGCTGGCCCCCGGCCAAGCCTCTGTCAGCCGGCCAAGCCGCAGGAGGTATGTCATCCAAGTGTGTTCTCTGATTTACACCAAGCTATCTCGATATTCGTTTTCAGGGTTCCATGCCTAAAGGGTAAAAACGGCGGATCGTATTACAAAGATTCAGCCGTCATGCTCCGTCCGGT
>JADGIL010006577.1:0-18980 GCA_020352625.1 Cactoblastis cactorum | reverse complement strand
GTGGGAGTGTGGTATTTCCCCGAACGAGCCGGCACATTCGTGCTACAGGCTAAAAAGAAGCCTGTAGCTGGCTCCACACCACTACAAGTAGTGGCTCCATACCACTACTAGTAGTGGCATCATACCACTATGAACATACACATTTCGTGTTTGTACTATTTTATTTAAATTGTTAAATATTGGACTTGAATGTCTAAATGAATTTTATACAATTCTAGCAGCCTTAATTGATATTTCAATTCAGCGTTCACGTTGTATGAAGAGAACATTATGTACATAATGTCATGCCATTTTCGCAAAATCGGATACCAATTTATAATCGCTACGCGTCTAGCTCTGAGATATGTAGCTCTACTCTGATTGTCATTACAAGTTGTCAGGTTAGAAAACAGCAGAATTAGTCCATTAAGGTTAATCTACCGCAGATGGCTAACGGTTTATTACTAACACAAGTCTCTGACTTGCTGTCAACTCTTACGTTTATAAAATTTAGTGCGGTGTTGGTCATCAGTTTGCGCATTAGCTTGAACTGTCGTAATATCTCACTCATTATCCCCAAATGGGGAGGGTGGAGGTTTTTTTATAGGCCGGCAACGTTTCTGTAATTTCACAGTTGACGTCTACATTATGTCTAATGTGCTCATTGTTTTTGTGTCAGTATTGCAACCAGAACCATTCATGACTGTTGTTGTAACACTAAAAGCAGTCTTTAACTGTTGGTCCTTTGGTTCATTCATGTTGACTTTATTTTTATTAATTTTTAAATTCATTAAAACCTGACACTATTATAAACGTTAGAATCAATACTGCGCTGCACTCGGTCGTCCTTGTCTTCGATAATAGGATTTTCTCCAGTCCTATATAGCTTGTTAGTTCATAGATGCATTCATGAGTTAACCCGTATAAAAAGTAATTCATTTCACCTTATGCATTACATATTATCGTCTATCGTCTGAAATATCTTTCGAAAAATTATTTATGAAGTATTAATTACCTTTTGCAGTTAGGGTCACTTGAGATTTACATGTCAAAATTAATGAATTTATGAGATAAAATGTCATAACAAAAAGACGGTAAAAAATTGTTCACATTTAAATTTTCTTATCTGTCAAAAAATCTTCTACACTACCCGATTTTATATGTATGATTTTGTAAATATTTATGTTATTCAATTATATGGATTTTGTTTGTTTTATTATCAAAGAATATCAAGGAATATATGTTACAGATGGTCCTTAGTTAAAAGTATAAAGTATATTTCCATTTTTTCTACTTTTTAACCGACTTCAAAAAGGAGGTGGTTCTCAATTCGGATAGTTTTTTTTGCCTACTAGTTTTGGCCTAGTAGTTTTGATTTTAGAAGCAGTTTTTACAACATTTTATGTACCTCGACGACTTTTTTTTTTTAGGATGATGTAATATTACTAGCTTTGTGAATTGACGAGCTCTGTTAGAACGATGACGTTATTATATGTATTTGTAGGTATATCATATATGTATGTCTTAACTCACACTTCTCTAGAATGAATTCGCACATCTCTAAAATGCACTGCATGAGAATCTAAAATTCAATACAAATCATGCACAATCCTTCCAGATTTTTAATAATAATCCAGAGTTATCTTCGGATAATATGTCTTTAGCGCAGGTTTATGAAAGTAAAATGTTCTTGACCTACGGTTTAAAAATGATGTAATTACTAATGTACTCGTATCAGTCGAGCGGAGAGAAAAGTGGTTATAATTAGTTGGTGAGTCACCAGCTGGATCCCTCGTCGCCCAGCGCGGCTTCGCCATGCGGTCATTGTATTACGAATAAAATGTATTGTATGTTATAGTTTAGGCTCCTTTGCTTATTGTTTATTTTTATGATATATTTTCCTTCCTCCTTTGGACGGGTAAGGTGGATAAATATCCGTTTTCGAAATTGATGATCAAAGTCATGCCAAATTACTGTTAGTTTCAGTTTGTGAAATAAACATTATCTTGGTCATAACAATTCTGGACATCGGCCTGTTAGTCCTTCTTTCTTGAGAGTGATTACTTCAATTCAATGTGTATTATGCAAATGTTACAACATCTAGCAACCTTGATTAATTAATAAACCGTGGAACGAGTTACGTAGGATTTACGTCCCCCTTATTAAATTTTGCCCGTCTTATATTAACTTATGTTTAAGAAATTCATTTTAATAATCTAATTTTAAAAAGGTGTTTTTTATAGTAATAAATAAATATTGCTTTCCTTTGTGATTTATGTTGTGCATATGTTATGAAAAAAAATTGCATGAATAATATCTCGTCTCTTTAATATTCATCTGATGTTAAGGGGTTTTTTCCTATTCTCGTGTAATTTATGTTTTCGGTGTTTATTTTATGATATATCGGCAGATTGTATATCATTCCACATTAATTTGTCAAATTTTATAAGTAAAAAGACGTATATGAACTAACAGGGAAGTCAGTAAAATATTTTGGTTTCCGGCCAGTACCTTCGAAGAACGCGACAGCTATTGTTTTTTAAATTCCATCGTGCACGAACAATGAACAGTTGAATGTCTGCACGTCATGTTCTGCCTTTAAGGATGTTTCAACGGAGAGTCGCCACTGCAATTCGAATTCTTCAGATTGGCAAAACTAAAATGTATATTTTGTATTGTCATCCAATTAGTTACGTGTTGCCCTATTGTGCAGACGGTCCTTCATGCTGGTTTATCGGTCTAATACATATCCGTGCAAAGCCGGGGCATGCCACTAGTTATAAAATTGTGAAGCAGTGTGTCGGCCTCGTTGCATCACACCGTCACTCACCTGGCTGAGTCACCGGCGTAGGCGCTGCACCAACCGGTCGCGGGAAATGCAAGCTTTGATGGCCGTCTCTGATAATATTATTGATTTTATTTATCTGAATTCTGATACCTGAGTTTTGAAAAAAAAATACGCCGTTGTTACTGCTAAAAATCGATGCTGAATCTAAACTTGTAAAAACAAAAAATAGTCACAGAATCAAAGTAAACAGCCCGACTTAAGCTATGTCCGTTTAGTACAATGTTGAATTTGCCTTAAAAGTACATTAGCAAATATAGTAAGTATATTAACTATATTTGTTGCTAAATATTTCTAGTACTTATATAGATTAACTTGAAATGGTGGTTATTAAATATTTATAAATGAAGTTTATTCTTAGCAGTCAACGGACGTTGTTGAAAGTCATTGCTCGGTTGGCATAAACTGGGTTTATGTTAAGTTTACACGGATAGAGATGCAATGCGAAACAAGATCAAGTTTAGAATCTGTTAAATGAATCAATGATTTATTTTTCTCTCGCAAATCTTATGGAAGTACGCAATTTATGGCAAAATAGTTAATGCTTAATATTCACTCCTAGTAAATAGTTTTGCTCGGTGTTGATATAATAATCTACTTTCACTGAGCGCAATCAATTCTACGGAACGAATTATTCTCATTGCTTTTGAGTGAGATTGCATTCTTTTCTTCGATTTCGATTGTCTCATTCACTTTCATTAGAGAGATATGGATCTATGGTCAGGTGGCCGAAGCTAGTTTCTCGTCGAGAGTGTTGTTGAAGCATCATCAAACATACAATTTCGTGTTAATCAGTTCAAAATGTGTAATATGTTTTTATTAATATTTTTTATGTCATACAAAACTGAAACATATTAATAATTATCGATATAGACTACATTTTATCCCGTCATTACCTCGGGAACGGGAATAGCCCTTTTAAGATTTTAGTCATAATCTGTTATCTGTTTCTTGGCCTTTATCAGTAGGCGCAATTTACGCGTAAATTTTCTCCTTTTCACTTCAACTTTACTTCACTGGACGCAACAAAATGTCATCTTGCTTTGCTCATCTCATCTCGCCCACACGAGTATTTTCGTTTTTCGTCCTCAACTATAGACGCGTCCTGTTGCATCTAAATGTCTCCTACGCTTCTCATTCATATTCAACTGGTGTTCAATAAACGAACCTTCGCCGACCACATTTGGAAGCCATATACATATATTCTATATTATTATCTAATTTATGCAATATGAATCTATTGGTTGTATTCGTTGAATTTTTTGTATTCCCTGTTTGCTAGTAGGACGATAGACTATGAAGATCGTTGTATTATTTTAATAATGTCACTAGGGAGGTATTACGAAGGAAAATAACTTTACTCTTGCGTGTACCGACAATTCTTAGAGTGTAAATTAAATAACTCGTAAATATGAGACAAATCACATAAATTTGAATTAGCCCCAAACTAATTTCTAGACTTGTATTATGGGATACTAACTCAGCGACACTCTAAAATAAATACAAATATAGATAAGCATCCAAGATTTTTATTAGTTTTATGATTTTCGTCTTTCAGTAAAATATCTTAGTAGTTGATGAAGATGAAATACTAAGCTTTTCGTCCGATGCTTCGCCGGCGTAAACTTCAAAGACTAATAAAAAATTCGCTCCTCTTCATGAGATATTCGCCGACTGATATCCAGGTCCTCGCCTAGTGCTCGCTGGCGGTGATACTTGACCCCTTCCGGCCGGAAATTGCCAAGTGCTTCCCCTCCATAGAATTGTAAAGACATTTCAGTCACGGATCGAAGGCCTTTCATGACTAATGCTCCTAATGGGGATGTCCGTGATGTCCAGATTAAATTGACTGATGACCTCGATTTGTAAATTTATCAGTGGTGTCCTTCATTTTGACTTCGATGATTCAATTTATTATTTTCATTTATAAGTGAATATAGGATTTTTGATATATCTGCAAGTCATCTTCACGTCACAAGAAAACTAATTTTAGAAATAATCAAACATTGTAATTTATTACAATATTACATTGTATATATTTTACTGCAAATCATCATTTTCAATCATAGATTATTCAATAATAATTACTGATTGGTCGTTTAGAAAATCAATTTCATATAATTGATGCAGCTAGAAATAATGCATTTTCTGCTGTAAGTCAGTCGGAACGTGTGACAATTCACTGCATAGTTTATAGTGCCGTGAGAAAGTATTAATGTTATGTAAATAAAACGAAACATCCACTGAAAGACACCAAGCGGCTCACCCGCCGTTCTGTTATCATTCGGAAATCAAAATGGAATGATGATCACATCAGAACCCAAAAATCATTGAAAAAAAGAGGACGGAATTGATGCATTGTAGTAAGCTATCAACATGTCAATCTTGTATAGTCCCACATTAACATAATTATCTATTGTAAGCTCAATTTCTTTGCCTATACGTTTCGTAACTCTTTGTTATGTGCTATTAGGTAAGCTGCATGTGTCATTATTGTTTCCTCGTTCATCCATCTTATTTTCCACTTTACTCGTAACGGTAATATTTTTTTTATTCTGAGCTATGTGGTGCAATTAATTATGTGCGTTATTTTTACTCTTACTTTCTATCACGCTGCGATTTTGTTCTGCTGCTTCTTTGGTGTCTGGTTAATTAGTAGCAAATGTTTTTGTTATAATTTCTTAATGCATTACGTCATTGGGTTCATCACTCGATATAACTCGAAAGGAAGATGCATCGCATATGTCTCACGCGTTTATATACACATTTTGTAAATTTTTTGATGATTGTTAAACAACAGTTTAAAATACAAACGAACAAAAATTATTTATATTATGAGTTATTTCGGTCATGTGCTAGGTTCATGTGAAATCTTCATTTATTATGCCAATTTCATATAACATGTAATTTTGTTTGTATTATATGCACAGAAATATAGGATTATATGCTATATCTTAGTGAACATAAACATATTCCAATTTTCAGTTTAATGTTCGTTGATTGTCACATAGAACCTCTTCTCGGTCACGGTGCGGCTCAGAAAAATTATGTTGTTATGCGAATTAGCGCATGCGTGACGCGACTTCTTTCTTGTTCATGTCTCTTGCTGCTCCACAACTTTCACTTTCTTCGTTTATTTGGAATTATTTAACAATTTTGGTTTCTAAGAATGGTGTCTCCTCTCATTGTTGTAATAATATTCATTTTGTGTGTTATAAGTTTCTTAGAAAAATTATATTCACAAAAATAAATATTATCTATCTGGTTTTAACATCAGAACTTCTCAAAGAAATAAACATAGGGTTAAAAAGTTTGATATAAGTATAAAAAACTATTTACTGATAACTTATTGATTCAAACAACAAGTTAATAAATGGTTATTTGCCTGCCGCCTTGTCGAGACCCGTCTCACTCCGGCTACTCTAATAGCGGGTGCATCGCAAAGTTCCATTACCACACTTTCACCTAAAACAACCTTCTATTAAGTTCTTGAAAGCATGAGTGTAACTTTTTATAGCTTTCGAGGATATTTTATGCTCTTCTTTACTGGTTGACTTTAAGTCATCGAAAAAATACTTGATTTCGTTTTAATTGTGCCTAATGCAGCAATGCTGGTTATTCTGTTCCTAGGCTTAAAGTTTTTGGAAGTCTTATTCTTATGAATATGACGTGTGTAAATCTATATTGGAATGGTAACACATTTAAGAATTAATAAAAATGTATGCAATTATTTCATAATTTTATATAAACTTTTGTAGCTCTGATTCTCTGTATCTCTTGAATCTTTAGCTCTATTTTTAAATATGACTTCCTGTAACTCGAGTGTTTTGTCAACGCTCCAATACCCGATTCTACCCCGGGCCGAGTCGAATTTTTTGTTCACTGGAGATTTTGTTATATACGAATAATCCTTACTGATACATTTATAAATAGTTGCGTGTCTTATAACTAATCGTTATTCATGCGTGAATGACACGCGCTGAAATTTCCCCATAGAGTTGTGTGAGGAGTGTTCTAGCTATTTAAGAAATACATAACGCTATTTTTAACTTGATTTCTGTGCAATAGCAAAGTCATAATATCATCGAGAGTTATTAATTGTTTTAATTGTAGAGTTTCGGAGAATTACATAGTATGTAATAAAATTTCACACAACTTGATCAACATCAGACCCATAACATCTCGTCTGAATTAGCATCAATTGCGTTCAATTCCCACAGCTTTCTTAGCGTGTTCAATTGTTAATTCATGGTTAGTTTGACCTAATTCCACACGTCCGCAGCTTTAACGTACTACTCTTGTACACTCTCTTCTAGACGATATTCTGAAAGATGTAGAATAACTGCAAAAGTTGCTATTTCATTGCTGTTTACAGAATTTTATACATTTTCTTCGGAGATTTGCAACTTTGGACCTATCGCACCTAAGGATTAGTTTTTTCTAACCGAGCAACTCGCACCTTCTTGGGATTGGCTAAGAAATATAATAAGGTGAATGTTATAGCAGCATAAGGCCCCGCGACCTTTTCGCCGGCCTCTCTTCTTACGTAATGAGCGGGTTCGTCGACACCTCGGGTTGTGCCATTAGGTACTCTGATTGGCCTAATAACTTATTTAGAATACGCTTTTGTTCTTGTTCTGGCCACTTGCGTAGTATTAGTATGCCGGCTACTGTTTACCACATGACCATATGTGTTGTCTGATGTGAACCAGTGGTACTAGTATGCTTTCTTTGTTTGAATTTAGATCTTTTTTACAATCTCTTTTACTTCCTCTACATTATTACTCCTTTTTTAGGGTTCTATAGCCATACGGAACACTTTTAGTTTCGTCATGTGCGTATGCCACAGTAATATTTTTCAAAGACTATGCTAAATTACGAAATTACTGCATAATTATGCAGCGGTTTATTGAAACCGCTACATAATTATGCAGTGATTTGGAAAAGTAAATCTATTAAGGGTGACCCTCAATAAATATGAACTGAAGGATGTTTTTTTTTTAGAAAACAAAGCTTGTCGGGGGTTGTCATAAGATAGATCTTTGTAAATGGTGTATAAGTTACTAAATCAGTTTTATATTATGCCAGTTTTTTGTGACATATTCACTTCTTGAAAGTAGTGAAATGCCTATCCCCCTTTCTAACTTTAAACTAGTGAGTTGCAAAATTCTGAAAATAATAAGTGGGTATAGAGAATTCAATAATAACTAATCGAAATTGGTTTGAACAATACTTATCGATCAAGTAGTTTATGAGTTATGGGTTTATAGTTTAGTAGTTAATTTCAATTGGTATGGAATCCTTCGTGCGCGAGTCGGACTCGCACTTGGTCGTTTATAAATGAATTATATTATATACTGGCTTTGCAAACTTAGTCTTCTCTCGTCTCAATAGATTTAATAAGGGCCCTCGAAACGTACAAGTGGGGCGCGGATACAAGCCAAGACTCTTAGGTTAACAAGATGGGTCAAATATGTATATCTACACTGAATATCTTATATAAATGCGGGGTGTAATAATTTTTTATTCGAATATGTATAAAAAATATTGACAGTACCAATTTCCTAACTCGTAACGCATTTTTCAACCTTGTACGCGTCCAATATAAACAAATATACGAGCTATAGTTTTACGACTGTCGTTATGTGTATTTTTGTTCATCAGTCTGTCATGTCTCAGGGTAATGTGTCGGCCTATGTTTTTAATACGTTACGAAATATCTGTCTTCTGATTATTTCATTTAGTAACATCAAATAGTTTTTACTGTTTTCACACAATTTTATGCCCAAAAGCAGCTATATGTTTACTGAAATCTTTTCCGACTACATAGGAAAACTTGATGAAAAAAAAGGTGTATTAACGAAAGACATGTATAAAAGATTCTCCTGATCCATATTTTCAGAAGCATCAATCAATTTTTATCTAAAACACTTATCTCGTTGTTGTTTATCATACCACTGGCTGTGTTCCAAATAAAATTCGCGTAGTAATAGTAAATTTAAAATTGCTGCCGACTTTTAGAGCCATTCTGTTCTAAATGCGTGTCTCTGTCTTCTGAAGCTTATCACTGACTATTTCGCTGTTGTAATTTATAGCACAAGAGCATCGAATTGACTAAAGTTCTTGTTAAAAGTGGACTTAGGATTAATTCTGAACAGAGGGCCGCCAATACTGCCAGCTGCATGGTAAAATAGATTTTAGACAAATATGTGTCCATTTTCATCAGTCATGCCTCTACCCGCGTATGAACTTATGAAAGATATAACGCGATCCATGACGGTATCCAATATATTTACTGAAAAAAAAAATACAGTTCGTATGTCTTTATGTAAACAGCTGTATTATTTATTAAAAGTGTATGGATTTCCTTATGTGTTCCTGCTAGCTCAGCTAATATAATGTTACGATTGGAGGAGTACTTAAGAAAGGTCTTATACAATCGCAATACTGCGTAGTATTTTCAATGAATGACGGTAAAGTATATATGTTCTCTTCAGTCACTGATAATTAAGCTCAATTTAGTTTCAAGTTTGGTTATTGTAACTACATTATCATATAGCCCTTTTGTGGACTTCTCGTAGCTCCTACAAGACAAGACTGAGTGAATAGACACGACAACAATTTCAGCACACTAAACACAACACACTAAAACTGTATCTAATATTAATCTAAATCATGAGTTAGATTCTAACCAAAATAAAAAAAGTGTTAAAAATGAATTCTCGGGACTATTATAAAATGACGTATGCGACCGTCGAATCGGACCGGTCGAGCACATACGAGCAGCTCGACAATGACGCGGAGTTCAACGCGAACCAGTTCACACTGTACGACGATTTCACCACGGATCTGCGGATCAACTTCAACCCCATCAGGAACAACTACCACGAGCTCGCAGACGTGCGCAGGAGGAGAACCGACGCTGACGACTCGGGAGTTGACATGGAGAACGGCAACAACGCGGCTCTCAGCAACGACAGCGATTTGGTAAGTTTAGGTAGTACACGCACACGTAAAAGAAAGTCTGTGTAAATTATCTTCTATTGACTATTTCGTCGCGTGTCGATGGCTATCAACACAAGAACCACGGGTCAACGCTTATATCTCGTCAGAACCGAGCTACAGGATCGACGAATGACTATTTACCCGACTGCGACAGAAGGAGGGTTATGTTTTTAGTGTATAATTTAGAGCGACCAGCAAAGATACTAAAAATTCGAATGCCAAGACGAAAAACCAAAACAAAAGATGTCTCTGGCGAACTAAATTTCACATGCATTGCTTTTGCTAAAGCTATCGGTGAAAAAAATATCATATCGAGTCGGTTTGATAAAATGCACTCCACGAGTCGAATTACGACACTGAGTATTGATTCCGAGAGGCTTTTAGAATATCTCTCTGGAGATTTTCACTTTTTTATCTAGGTTTTCTAGGATTGGTTCATTTGGGATTGAACATTTTTTTTAAAGGAAATAATTATTGAAGTATCAGAAAGAAGACTTTCTTAAGAAAATTATATGAAGAAAACAAATGAATGTAATTGACATTTCATTTTTTTCACCCATACATTTTTTGATGTTATATGAAACTAGAAACAAAAATAGGAGACCCATATTTTTTTATTTTTTAAATATGCACATTTTTGTATTAAATTTTAATTTTTAATTCTGGCCCATTCTAAAAGGATGTAAGCGACTTGTGACGTCACGAAAACGGTCTTGTATTGAAAGAAACAGTGGCTGGTTTGGAAAATAATGAAACACTGACGTCTGCAACTTGTTGTCACATTAACACTTGTAATGTTTTTCAATATCTTTTTACGGCTCTGGATCAAGTTCTTACTAGCCAAAAGACATAAGTCAAGTGTGGACCGTAATCGTGACGTCACAATGTATTTTTCGTCTTTTTTTTCAAAATAAGTCGACAAAAAATATTATATTTTTTTTTATACAGGGAGCGATAACCGAGAAATGGTATTTTTTATTTTAGGGGTTCTGAAAAATGAAATGTTGTCAATTTTTGAAAGAAAATAATGGTAACAGATGTTATAATAATTATTGCTAAAAGTTTTTGATAATGTCTATTATATTAATGAATTTTCTGTTATTTTCATTGATATAATTAACATTCTAAATAAATATTCTAAATGTCTCTAATATTGTCTTTTTACATCCATTGTATTTGAGATGAAACAGAGATCGAATGTATTTGTTTTGCATTTATATGTTGTCTACCGAGTATATGTTACGTTCTCAAATGACAAACTCAACTTTTTTGGACACTAGAATATACATAAATAATCAAACATCCAAATTTTGCAAATGAAAATAATATTAAAGTATTATTTTTTAATTTAATTTTTTATGTTTTATGTAACGATAAGTTTTTGAGATCATTGAATTCATTGATATCTTCCATTTACATAGCTTCAGGGGAATTGGATGTGTCGTTTTAAATATATTATTATCATACGGACAATGATGTATTAACTTCCCTATTAGTATTCGGAATAAAAGAGAAGTAAAACAGAAAATTAAATCGCAATACATCCGGATCCCAGGATCTCGGACATCATACGGTTAGATTCCCTAGTAACAACTAGCCAATGACGTAACTGTTATAGCTCATCGTGACTCATCACCCATGGACCATGCTGCGGGCCGCACCATTACAGTTATGGCCTTAAATACGTGTCCTGACTGCTAAAGGGCTCTTGCTGCTTTGTACATTTTGATCGTGCATGAAATGCTTTTGTTAACTGAGAGAGATTGATGATTAAAACGGTGTGCTTTTTATGTAGAAGTTTATTATAAAAACTTTAATTGTCTTTGTGAAATCGCAATATGTACTCGTTAAATGCATTTTATCTATGGTAAAGCAAATACGCAGTTATTAAAAAAACCGGTAACATATCGTGATTAGAATAATTATTACGCGTACTTTTTGTTAGCTCCAAGCGTTGTTTCGGAAATCGATATACATATATTATGTATCTGATCGGTCGTTTAGCAAATACCTTTGTTGAATTCGCACTTGCATTGCGTGCGGTGCTTGCAACTGGTATTTTCATGCAGTCATAAATACACACAACCTTACAGCATGCGCCGATCTCACTGACCTTTTGAGCCCCATGCGATACTTTTCGGTCCCTTTTTAAGTCGATCACCTCAATTTTAAAACCTTCACCTTTATTTTTTCTCGAGTTATCTCCCTTTCACCTTGTTTGTTTCAGTTGGAGAACGAGGTTATGGTAGATCCTTGGAGCAGCATGGACTCATCGAATTCTCCGTTAACTGATTCCGGCCCCTCCGCCAGCGACGACTGCACCCCTTCCACTTCAAGCGAATCCCCCCGTGGGCCTGTCGACGTATCTTCCCCGCTCTCCCCGGAAGCGCGCCGCGTTGACCCAAAAGATGCCAAACCCCTAAACAAAACTCCGAAGGACAAGGCGCGCTCTCGGGACCTGAAGCTCGACTTAGAGACCCTTGACCCAGAGCGTATTCCACGCCGACCGCACTTCCTCGACGAAGATTACCAGCCGCCGTCCAGGTCGAACATCGATTGTCGAATTCCCAAACCGCACTTTTTAGATCATTCTCCGTCGCCCGATGAGTTCGATGAGCGAAGCGACATCACAAACCCCAATTTCCTGGATGACGAGATAGACGACGATAACGCCGCGCAGAAAAAAGTTGGAGCCCTTCCGAAAAGGCCGCAGAGGAATCCGCCGACGTCGTATTTAGCACACGAGGATAGACACAGAACTAGTTATAGAAGCGCTTTACATTACGGTCTAGAAAATGCGGCCAGGTACAGCGAACGCGATAAACGGGCTTCTCAGCTTTACAGAGGGACGTGGCCCGGAGAATGGACCGGCCGCGACTCGGCTAGCGTGCACAGCTTCTCCAGCACCGGGTCTGCGGACGGCAGATCTTCATCAAATTTAGAGAACAAAATGGAGTGCGTTTACTCCCTTATATCCCTTTTAAGTTTATCGCCAGAAAATAATGCAGATTTAAGCGGGCCCTTGTTAGAAATGAGCCGTTCGGTCGAAAATTGCATTGCGATGAGACAGTCCGGATGCATTCCTCTGTTAGTACAGCTGATACATTCGAAAGTGCCGCGAGAGACGCGCGACCGGGCGGCGAAGGCGCTGCGGAATATCATACTAACGCAATCTGATGATAAAGCGGGGAGAAGAGAAGCGAGAGTGTGGAGGCTGTTGGAACAAGTCAGAGAATATTGTTACGTTTTAGAGCAAGTAGTGGAAATGAGGAAGGAAGGCAAAGAGGTGATGGAAGACGATGCGAGCAAGCATCCCAGTCAGAGTGTGGCCGCGCTTATGAAGCTTTCGTTTGACGAGGAACACAGGTATGAAGATATGTAATTTTCGTACATTGATCTCTACTTTGAAACTAAACTGAGAATATATTCATAAACACCGATTTAAATTCGGTTTCTTTTGTTTAGTATTAAAAACATTTTCATTTTCATTCTTCGACATTGTTAGAAGAAAAATGCGTTATTTGCATAAAATATCCATATAATGAAACAAGTTATGATAGCGTCATGCTATTACGTGCATCCATTTTTTAAACTCTATAGAAATCAAGGTTAAAGGGTTTTTTGTTTAAAGTACAGGTTAAAGTCCTCATGTGATTTATTATTGACGAAAATATAAAGACTGATTTACGAAAACTTTCCCGCCACCGTTTAATTATTAAGATGATTTTATAATGTTTTTGGAAGGCTGACAGGATAGTTGAAAAGTTTAAATTGTTTTTAATTAGCCTGAAAGTAATATTAGCAAAAGTATAACCAAAATGTTCCTTTATGCACACAGACACGTGGTCTGCCAATTAGGCGGGCTGCAAGCCCTGGCGGCGCTCGTGAGCGGGGACCAGGCGGCGCACGGCAGCGGCACCGCCGAGCACACGTGCCTCACGATGCGCAAGTACGCGGGCATGACGCTCACCAACCTGACGTTCGGCGACGGCAACAACAAGTCGCTGCTCTGCTCCTTCAAGGACTTCATGCTGGCGCTCGTCGACCAGCTCCAGTCCCCCAACGATGACATGAGACAGGTATGCGGGGGTGCTATTGAGTCTCCAGGTTCAGTTGCTATTGATACTGATAATATCACTATTGTGAGGATATGCATCATTGGGCTGAGTCATTTTTACTGTTAAATGTTATACAAGCGAAAAATAAATTAAATTCGTCAGACATTTTGGGCATGGACTTGTAAAAAATTTGGCCAAGTTCAAGTCGGTTCCACTATTTAAAAAAGATCGTAAAAAAATCACGTTTGTTGAACAGATTCTGAAATAGTGTAGATAAATATCGAAATTTACTCATATCTCATTAACTACTTGATTGATTTTGTTCAATCTAATTTTCTTTTGAAGTTTTTATTGCATTTTACAAATAAAATGACCGTTGACATATGGATAGAAGGACATGACAAAAATATAAGGGTTCTATTTTTGTCCTTTGGCTATGGAACCTAAAATCTTTTTCTATGTTTGTTTACATTTGTCAATTTTGTTCTTTTCAGGTAACCGCAGCAGTTCTCAGAAACCTTTCATGGCGAGCCGATCCCAACAGCAAGCAGGTGTTGAGAGAAGTAGGAGCCGTCAAGGGCCTGACCACTGCTGCTATGACCTGCCAGAAAGAAGCCACCCTGAAGTCGGTGCTTTCAGCTCTATGGAATCTGACAGCCCACTGTTCTATGAATAAAGTAGCACTTTGCTCCGTCGATGGAGCGTTAGGCTTCCTGGTAGATATGCTGAGTTATAATTCCCCAACGAAAACTTTAGCCATAGTAGAAAATGCTGGCGGAATCATGAGGAACGTGTCGAGCCACATCGCCGTCCGGGAAGATTACAGACAAATTCTCCGCGAGAGAAATTGCTTGAGTGTCTTACTGCAGCATTTGAAGTCGCCGAGCTTGACGGTGGTTAGTAATTCCTGCGGGACCCTGTGGAACCTCTCCGCGCGCTGCCCGCAGGACCAGGAGTTCCTGTGGGATCACGGGGCCGTACCGATGCTCAGAAGTCTCATCCATTCCAAGCACAAAATGATAGCTATGGGGTCGAGCGCCGCTCTCAAGAACCTACTGAACTCGAAACCAGGAAAAACGCACATCATATCCCTAGACACGACAGCCAGATGCATGAATTTGCCCGCGTTGCCGACGCTAGGCGCGAGAAAACAAAAGGCCTTGGAACAGGAGCTCGATCAAAATCTAGCCGAAACTTGTGACAATATAGAACCGGTCACGTCGCCCACCACCAGCAACAGAGAAGAGAAGAATCTGTTCACAGCGACGGAGAGACAAATGGCTTTGAACTTGGAACGGCACAGGATGTCGTCGAGCTCGCCGCTTATGGGCACTCTGACGTCACAGATATCTCTCAGCCACAGCGCTCACTTGGCGAGCTACCTGAGCTGCAGTAACACTCTGCTGAAAGGCGCTTTAGTATCTCGCTCCTCGAGCGGGAGCTCCAACAACGTCAACAGATCAGACAGTAAAGATTCCGTCACCAGCACGCATTCCGATTCAGTGTTCGAGAGAGTCATGAGGCCCGGCAAGGTGCCCGTCCCCACTCCTAGGAATAAAGATCTAATGAAGAGTGATAAAATTTGTGAAATATTTAAAGCTGGTTCGAAGCCGATTTCTACAGACGGAACGTTTCCTCGATATCCGAGCCAGCCACCCGTCCCGCCTCCGAGGAGCACCGACATGAGAACTAATTACACAGAATCTGGTTATGACGTCGACCAAGATTCTTGCGACCAACCGATCGATTATAGCAGAAAATACTCTGAGACGAAAACGAGTGAGCAGGATCATTTAGAGAAACCTAAATCGGATTCAACGAAAAAGTATTCCAAGAAGGACAGTGCATACGGCGATTATCAAGAGACTGACTTAGATCAACCGACGGATTACTCGTTGCGGTACGCCGAACATCAGTCAGAGACCGGGTCGGACCTGTCGGAGCCTCCGGGCCCGTCCGACACCATCAAACACTTCGCGACGGAAGGCACCCCCTATGAAACGCCTGTCATATTCTCCACGGCCACGTCGATGTCCGATCTGCGGGTAATAGGAAAGGATAAAAAGTCCCCTAACATAAAAGAGAATACTGAGATAATGTCTCATTCGGATGAGAAAGATACGTGCTCTATAGAGGATCCTCCGAGACATGACAACGATATGGCGGCGTCCACTCCGCAGGCGGCTTCCAGATCCGAGAAGCAGGAAGCGTTCGATACTAAGTTCAGCTCGGGGACGGCCAGTCCGGAGAAGCCGGTTAATTACTGCGAGGAAGGCACGCCGGGGTATTTCTCCAGGGTCAGTTCGTTGAGCAGCGTGGGCGAGCCGACTGAAGAAGATAATCTGGCGAAGAAGAACGCTATGGCGACCATCAACGTGGACCCGAACTTTGAAGAACCCAGTACTGGAAGCAGTGCTAAGGACAAAGAAGGTGAGATATGAAATAGAATATCGTACACAAAAAATAACAAAAAATAAACTAAAAAGAAGAACAAGTAACTAAGTAAAAGACAATGTTATTAAATTTTAGTTAAATTTTTCAAGTACATAAATTGGAGAACTAGTTTAAGAAAAAGAACAAGTAATTAGTCGTCTGATTGCCGAGGGCTTAGGATTAAAAGGAAGGCAATGATGTACTCGTATTTGGACGGTCGTATTTCACTTTTGTGTGTGTCGTGAAGTGCTGAAATTATAGAAAAAGAACTATCAATAACATTTAATTCTATTTATAACTGACAAACTAGTTATTTTTTGCCAATATAGGTATGTATATTATTGGAAATTAATATAATAATAAAAGTTCGTTACCAAAGCAAGTGGAACCATTTTGGGAAATTCTTATGTTAATGAAACAGATTTTAAGTCGGGGACTCATTTTGGGTTTACCTATCTTTTGCTATGTACATAATCGTGTCATTACGCGAATAGTATAATTCAAATATACTAATTAGCTAGTAGTAAAGAATAATAAACTAACTTTTACCATAATTAACGATTTCTTTGGTGACGGCCTGATTACACGGTGCGCCGCAAATTTGTTTGTCTACAATTTTATCATTTAATTCGCAGGTTCCAAAGCAGTGACGTTCGCGACGGAGCCGCTGCGGCCGGCGGAGGCGGAGGCGGGCGCGGAGGCGGGCGCGGAGGCGGGCGCGGAGGCGGAGGCGGGGTCGCCGCGCTTCGTCGAGGAGACGCCGCTGATGTTCTCGCGGTCCAGCTCGCTGGGCTCGCTGCCCGACTGCTCCCAGCAGGACGACCAGGGCTCCGTGCTCTCGGAGTTCAGGTAACGCGTGCACATTTAGCGGAATTCCGGCCTGAATTTATATAAAACAGAAAAAAAAAAATTGATAACGCACGAAAATAAGAATTCATACCTGAAAACTAGTATTCGCTACATATGAATATGCGTAATTCGCAGCCGCCTGCCTTCGGGCTGCATCTCGCCGAGCGAGATCCCCGACTCGCCGGGCGTGTGTCCGCGCGGCGAGCCGCCCCGCCGCCCGCAAGGTAACCTTCACATTCATACTGATACATTCACTGTGCGTCGATTCACTTTTTGGCTTCCACTGAGGAACAGCAATCCGTCACTCCTCGACCGATCGGCTGATCGTAAAGAAATTTTCTACGATGCAGAGTAAATATAGGAGTCTCTCAGTTTAGAACCAAAGAATATATATGGCAAACTTTAANNAGTCCGAAGGCTATTTATTCAATCGATCTACACCCATCCGAGACCCCGACGAATCGATCGTTTGTACCGCTATCGTTGTCCGCTGCGCAGACGGGCGGCCGCAGGCGGGCGCGCTGCAGCACACGCCGGCGCCGCTGTCCGCGCGCACCAGCCTCAGCAGCCTCACCATCGACGACGACGTGCGTACACCTACACCTTCACATTCAGCTACTTTAGTTTTTTTTTATATCAGAAAGAAGCAAACGAGGCGGGTCACGCGATGTTAAGTGATCACTGCCACCTATAGACAACTGCAACACCCGCGGGGTCGCAGAAGCGTTGCCGGCCTATAAAAACACCCGCCCTCCCCATTTGGGGAGGGCGGGGAAGTTGGGCCTTCGGATCTCCCACTCATCGGACGGAGCATGACGGCTGATAGCCGCCATTCAGGCGTCGGTCTTCTGTGGGAGTGTACTTCCCCGAACGAGCCGGCCCATTCATGCTGCAGGCTAAAAATGAAAGCAGCAGGCTCCATACCACTTAGTTTATTGTTGCATTCCGATTACATTATTAAAACAATATTTGCGACTGATAATCGATAGATATTCAATATTCCGTTTTGTTACATATGTGATTGCCGTTTGAGCATGAAATTATTTCTCTATATTTTTAAAATGTTGCCAACAGCCAGCCATACAACTCGCGAGCAATATATTGCCGCAGGAATCGGAACATATTAGTGCTGATCTGCCAGGACGTGGTTTACAGCAGGACATAAACAGGTATTTATAAGTTTTAAATTCACTATGAAAGTAAAATTGTATTAATGTTTACTATGAAAAGATTTTAAATATGTAATAATATCCATTTTTAGAGAGCTGACACAAGAGACGCTGTCAACAAACGAAATCACGAGTTCAATATTCAAAGGTATATAAATGATTTAATATTTACTTTATGTTGAGAAACTACAGTTATTTAGGATATTGTTATCTCAATTGAATTCTCTGCGATATTTCCCTTGCATTTTGCAGCAAACGTTAATGACGCGAATGTGTTTACATGTTAGAAGTTTACGGTCAACTCTAACTCTGCTCGAACGAGCGTAATCAAAAACTTCTGTACTCTAACAGGGTATACAATATACATACATACCTAAACCGGGGAGAATACGTAAATACATTCAGCCTGGTTTCAGAGCGACGACCAGTGCGCGTGTTTCGTTGCGATGTATAGTTGTGTAAAATCGACGGCGTTCGAATCGCGTGATTATGAAACGCAGCTAATATAAATAAATAAATATATAGGGACAAATCACACAAATCGAGTTAGCCATAAACTAAGTTCGAGACTTGTATTATGGGATATTAACTCAACGATACTATATTTTATAATAAATACATATATAGATAAACATCCAAGAC
>JADGIL010006573.1:0-11996 GCA_020352625.1 Cactoblastis cactorum | reverse complement strand
AAAATATTTACTTTCTACAGCGCAATGGAATTTAAATTATAATTATTCGGGTCAGTAAACATTAATTCAGTATGGTTCCGTTTAGTTATTCAATTATGTGGGACTCCTTTTCCATTCGAGAGTTGTGTTATATTACAATTGATCAAAGTCAATGCCGCTCCACATTCTACGTTAATTATTCGAATAAATAATTGGCATTGTTAACTTGATTTCAGAATTTCTGAATAAAAACACTCATATTCCAGATTGTTCTTTATTATTCACTNNTAAGGTTCCGTACCCAAAGGTTAAAAATGGGACCCTATTACTAGGACTGTCCGTCTGTCTATCTGTCACCAATCTGTATCTTACGAACTGTGATAGCCAGACAGTTGAAACCTACAGAAACAGATGATGTACGAGTTTTACGGCTTGTACGGCAACATACATATATCTGTTGCCGTTATAACAACAAATATTAAAAAAAAATAATAATCTTTTATAAAAAAATACAAAAAGACCATTCATTAATTACTTAAACCAAAATACAAAAGAAATATTCAAGGTCTCATACAACAAATGAGCTTTACCTTGTGTTTTTATTTTAAATAATCGTACGGAACCCTATATGCAAAAATACGACTCGCAATGGAACGTTTATATTAATTTTAGATTGTATTTTATTTAGTTTAAAATGCGCTAAACGGCAATATTAAGAATCACGTGCCTTGCTCCAAAGAAGATCATTCCGCAAAGTTTGAGGGAACTGGGTTCAATAATACGAATTATTGGATTCGGAGGCATCTTATCAGATACAGAGAAACCAGAGCTTACGAAGTTCAGCGGCTTTTCGGTTGTATTTCTTGCATGTTATTAACCAAATCATAATTAATGTTGTGTACTTTTCTTTATTTTTGTGGGTATTTTGAGTCACGAAACGGTAAAAGGTCTTAATTGGTTCCTCGTTATCTACTTATGTCTCTTAATGTATACAAAAATCTTAATGAGATAACCCAAAATATCCAAAACATTGGTATTATTATTATGCAATCTTATTATTGCAAATTCATATCTACAGTAAAACTAAATGACTTAAGTACTTATTTTACAAATTCCTATTTTGTTTAATTAAAAATAAAGGAAAAATATCTAACTTATTCTCATATTATGTTCATTCACCACATGCATTGTAATCGTCTGTAAGTTTGTACCTAATTGGAGTTTTATTTATTTACTTATATAAGGCATGTTAATTAGTGTCCTTTACAAGACAAACATTAAAACCGTAATTAGTACTATCGATCGTCAATATTTAGCGAACAAAGAGTTTCTTCCGCAAAANNTTATTGGGGGTTGTTATTATGAATTTAAATCGCGTTTCTATTGGCTAATGAGTTTATTCTTTCACGGAAACTGAAAAATTTATTTTCAATTTTCTTGTTCCGACTGTGTTCGTGCTATATGATTTGATAAACTTGGACAACTGGACCGACATTTTTTCCTGTTTTGTAATATCGACATCAAACTTTGACTTACAAATGTTTACGTTGTAATATGTAAAATAAAGGAAACATCATATTTTATGAGTTGATAAACTAAAACCGACATTTTTTCTTGTTCTGTAACATTGAAATTTAATATTGACTTTTAAATACGTTATAATATGTAAAATTATATTTTATTTGCGGGTGTTCCTTTTTAGGCCGTAGCTGCTTGCTAAGATGGGATTTTATGAAAATCCCACGCGATCGGGTATTATGGGACGCGAGCGTTACCACGGATTAGAGCTAGTTATTAAGTTATTAATGTAGCTTTCATTAATTAATTTAGTTAAAATTCTGTTACTCTCCATTATTTCCTAGTTTTTACATTTTTACATATATTTTCTAAAAAAACCTGTACATTTTTCACACACTGTATTCACCAAGCCATTGACTGACAATTGCCACACAAAAAAAAGTCGGAGCCGAACAAAGAACATTCTAGTTTTTGTGTCGCGGGATTAAATACGAGTTTGTTTGATAGTTCTTGTTGACATTCTGGCATATCTATGATTTGTTTTGATCAATCGTGAAAGCTCCTATTTTTTTGCAAATCTTTTTTGATATATTTTTTGTATACTAAGCCTTGATAGTGATTTCCGAATCAAATGCACACTACAAAAATCTTATTTTAATTGGAGAAAATAAATAAATATAGACAAATCACACAAATTGAGTTAGCCCCAAACTAAGCTCAAGACTTGTATTATGGGATACTAACTTGTTTACTAATATAGATAAACATCCAAGACCCAGGCCAATCAGAAAACGGTTATTTTCCATCATGACCTGATCGGGGATCGAATCCGGGACCTCCTGAGTAGCAGTCAAGTACACTAACCGCTACAGCATAGTGGTCGTCAAAATAAGCTTATTTTGTTTATATTATATAATATCATTTGTAAGGATAGAGTTCCTGGAACACTTTATCTGGAAGCTTTATCTTAGCATAGGACTCCAGTACCTAGTTTTGTATATATTTATAATAAATTAATTTGAAAATGATTTAATGAAAACTAAAGCTCAAACTATTAAGTTAAGCGTGTACCTACATACATATGTATATTTTATTAGCTTATCATAGCTAACCAAAAAAAGATAGATTCATAAAATTAATCAAGGAAAAGGCAGAAGATTCTTTTAAAACGATTGCTTATCAAAATATGTCGCATTTGGCCTGGGCATGACTTTCAAGTCTCACGACTGCTCTGCTTACCCTGTAAGGAATAAGGACGTCATAATATATCTGTTTCTGTATCAACCTCCAATATAACGATAGTATCACGTGAATAGTTGCTATAACAAATAACAATGGCTGATAACTATGGTAATTTTGGTAATTGATACTTAACGCATACGAGAATCATGCTATTGAATATTGGGCCACGTAAATAGATTTCACCGTTTAATTCTGATGTCATATTGGGAAACAATTTGCCCAATTTTCCTTGTTGCACGTTATTGAGAACAATCGCATTTGTGGTTTTAGAGCTTCATCATGACGAATATTGGCAGGAAAAATATTATACTGATTGTAGACCTTAGTAGTTTTCTCAGAAAATTTGTGCTAATTTCAAACTGGCAAAGCATAAAAGTTTAACATCATCATTTATCATCATTTCAGCCTTTCTCCGCCAACTGCTGAGCACAGGCCTCTCTTTTAGTATGCCATTCTTCTTTATCCTGAGCATTCCTCATCCATGTTCGACCGACAACTTTGACGATATCATCTACTCATCTTATTGCAGTACGTCCTACGCTTTTCACTTCTGTTCTAAGCCACCATTTGGTCAAAGCCTTACTCCACCTGCCGTCACTCCGACGTTCCAAGTGTTCTGCCCAGTTCCACTTCAGATTCATTACCGTATCTTCAACGTCCCGTATTTTAAGTTTAACATAAGAAAATAAAATAATCTTCACTCGAAGATACTAAGTTCTAAACTTGCATTTTGTGTCCCATCAAAATTAACGTAAGAAAAAAATCCAAAACTCTTATCCAATCTAGACAACAAGATAACGGACGGATGTACTTACTACACCATGTAATACTTATGTAACGTCAATTTTTCTTAAATATTTATGTTGAAACATTTTTTATATTTCTAATGTAAGAAAAAGCGTTTAAATCGATGCTTATACAAAATTCATATCGATCACATAGTCGATAACGTATCTGGAATGAGGAAATTTATGGCGGGTTCTACGAAAATTGTCATCCTGTTTATTATCTGTCCCGCGCGGGTGATGGATGTTGGACGTCTTTCTCTGTCCCGAATTTATTTTAATAGATTTTTCTTAATATTCGTAAGCTTCCGCTTTTACGACGCAAGGAAATCTTATATATCCGAGAGGCTAAGGAAAATCTTTTACAGTAAAAATACTGACATACATAACAGGACATTATTAGTACTAAGAAAATTTTTTTTGGATGTGTTGACACTTTATAGAAAATAGATTTTCTGTTAATACAAACAAAAAAAAAATTCTTAGTGCTATAAATTAATTAGGTATTAGGAAATTACTACCGTGCCAATGAACTCGTATTTACAGCCAATAAGTCCAATAACATAGCCATTTATAAGCTTAGGTAACTATTCATAAACAAACAAAATATTTGTGTATCACAAATATATTGCACGTATTTGCAAAATACGGGCATTCACTCTAACAAAGTGGTCCAGTCTAATACTGGCCACAGTGACGTATTTATTTTCAACTTTACAGCATTCAAATAAGGTTGAATATGTATCGCGAGCTTTTATGCAAAGCTTTAACAGATTGAGATATTGCACCTGCATCGACAGTGGACCGGACGGGATATCTTTGGATATAAATCTGTATATTTGCGAACGGATATGGTATTTTGGGGATTAGTTTTTGATGTTTGAATACGATTGGAAATATTGCATTATATGTATTAAAATATTTATTTATTTAATAAACTAGCTACTGCCCGCGACTTCATCCGACCAATGAATACGGCCAAACCAATGATAAATATGTTGTCGGCCCCTTGCTGGGTTACAATTAATTATGTATATCCCTCGGCAATCGTACATTTTGTTGGGGATTAAAAGTAGCCTATCTTTTAATCTAGATCATAGTCTATAGCTGTGCCTAATTTCATCCAGATCTATTCAGTAGTTATTGTGTGATGCGCATAAGTCCAACTCAATTTTTTTTAAAACGCATATACTCACATAATTTTGCAAATTACCATCTTACTTGACGACCTCCGTGGTGTAACGGTTAACGTACTTGACCGATACTCAGGAGGTCCCGGGTTCGATCCCCGGTCAGGTCATGATAGAAGATGACCTTTTTCTGATTGACCTGGTTCTTGGATGTTTATTTATATACGTATTTATTATAAAATATAGTATCGTTGAGTTAGAATCTCATAATACAAGTCTCGAACTTAGTTTGGGGCTAACTCAATTTGTGTGATTTGTCCCTATAAAAGAAAAAAGAAAAAAGAAAGAAAAAAATTGAATCAAAAACCGAAAGTCGAATTCCTCAATTGATCAGCATGCAAATTAATAGCAATCGAGTCGTGATAAACCTCTTATAAAATGGTTTAATTGCGTGGAGATCGAGACTAATCGATATCTCGTTAAATGTGTTAATTTCGATTTTGGCGTCGAGTTGATGGGCCGCTCTATTGCTTTCATTGGTAAAAACAATAGTGAAAAGATCATTAATTATAAAAAACAAGCAAATAAATTAATTCACAAATTAGTGATGATACTTAGTATATGCGCTTGGTCCAAAATTAATTGGTAAATTTGACAAAACGTGACTTTACTAAAATAATATAAATAAGTATTAACGCGGGTTTATCTCGCATCTGATTATTTTTATGGTTCCGAAGACCACAAGAAACCCTTATAGTTTCGCCATGTCCATTTGTGTTTGTCAGTCCGCGGTAAGCTCTAAAATAATTCACCCATACCAAGAGGTTGTACGTTATTTGACATGATTATAAACATTTAGATCACCTACATTTTTTAAAGATATTTGACTCAAAAAATGTACGTAAAGTTGATATCTTTTATATTTTTTTCGTCTTCCACATATGTATGTATGTAGTGTGAGGTTTCCCATAGTAACACGCACGTACATGATTTCAACTGTAGAATATCAACACACATTCGTGCCATAAAAATGTCGGCTATTTAATTTATCAATATGGGAAGGTTCCATTGGATGAGCCAAGGAGGCATGTGATTATTTCAAGGACAGTTCATTCATGCTACATGTTCCCACTACATCGCAGACAAATGTTAATAATAATGATTCATTAGCTTCAAAACGGCGCGGCGTTTTAGCGCGAAAATAACATTTGGTAATCAAGAAAGTAGTTAAAATAAGAAAGTATTCCCGCTAATAATATGCAATTATAATAAATAATCAAATCATGTTGCAGGACCACTTTAGTTTATTTCTTTTTTTTTTTAATAAAACTTCCAATAAATTTGCATGCTATAATCTAATGGCTGTATAGGATGGCAACTTAAATAATGTACCAGCTTATGTAGACCCTGTACAAACGCAAATAAATTATTCTTCTTATTCAAACAAGCAGAAATCGTTATACCCGACCATATTCAATCGACACCTTGCTCCCTCGCGCTATATAACGCGTGACGTTCATCATATTTCATTCGGATTGACCGCCCTTGACTCCATTTTTTGACAATGGATTTTTTTATGTTTCCGCCGCGTCCTTAAGGATGTTATTGTCGTGTACTTCCGATGGTTGTGTTTGGTTATGATATTATTCGGAGCGATAATTACGATATGATTACATTTTGTAGTGGTATGAGCCTGCTGCATGCTTATTTAGCCTGCAGCATGAATCGGCCGGCTCTTCCGGGGCAGTACCACACTCCCACAGAAGATCGACGATTGAATCGCGGCTATCAGCCGCCATGCTCTGTCCGGTGGGTGAGTGGGAGAGCCGGAGGCTCAACTTCCTCTGCAAATGTGGAGGGCGGGGGCTTTTTAAAGGTCGGTAACGCTTCTGTGACCCCGCGGGTGTTGCAATTGTCTATGGGCGGCGGTGATCACTTAACATTACGTGACCCGCCTGTTCGTTTGCCAATCGTGTCAATTGCACCAACGCCTAGTAGTTACTGTTGATGCAAGTAACTCTACCATGAATGTAAGAAAAAAATATTTTCATGATTTGATTTCGATTTTCCATTAACGTTAGCTAGTTAGGCTAGCCAAAATATACAAGCGGATAGTTATACAGAATCACGTCTTTACCCCTAACGTGGCAGACAGAGCCACGAAGAGTGAAACTCGAATAGAGCCGATAAAAATGGCGCCAATTCCTTATTACATTACCCCAAAAATATCAAAGCCCATCGCGTATAAAACTATTTAATTTAATTTTTACGACTTCCCAACCTAGAGTTATGTGTCAACATTTACAAAGCGAATAAATAAAAACGTGTCAACATAAACTCATTTGAAAAAATTCGATATCACGTAATCAAAAAAAAAAATTCAAAATTCTTTCTTTATTTGCCAAAAAAATTCACAATCTAATAAAATNNCTCCCGCACTAGGCACAGGCCTGTATCGCGGGCAGTCGTCTATATTAACAAATGTTGTGTAACAAATTAGGACCAGTGACGGGGAGACATTAAAAACAGCCAACAATAATTTTAAACATGCAAAAAAAAAAGAAGAAATCGAAGTAATCGCTCGTAAACTCCAAAGGGCGGGAATATTTTGAATATTTTTGGACCTCATAATGAACCATTAGAGTTTATAATGTACCATTAAGATAACATTAATGTAATTATTATATTTTTACTCAATTTACAGAATTTTTACTCAACGTTATGGCGTTTGACTTTTGGTAAGGTTTATGCCCTAATAAGGGTTCAGTTCCACTTGAGCTCAGCTAAAAAACGTTGCTCAAAAAATAAACTTACTTGTAATTTATAATTTTACAAGTTTCTTTTCTCCAAACGAGATTTATTTTTTACTATGTCTAAACTTTGACACAGTGAAATATATAAGATTTTAGTCAAATATTGTGACAAATAAAGTTAAAAAGTATATTACAAGATTCATGACGTCACAATTTTGTTTGTAATACATTGCATATCACACAAATACCATTTTGCTTATGAAATAATAAAAGTATCTAATTTTACTAGTTATTATCTACCGTAACATAGACAAACATGATGTCAAGTAAAGATATACATACATATATATACATGGGAGATATTTAAGAAAAACATATATAGGGGCTCTTTATAGGACCTATAGAAGTCAAAACGATTGTTTTTAGACTTTTTGTCTGTATGTTTGTACGCGCATCACACAAAAACTACCGAACAAACTGGATGAAATTTGGCACAGCGATGGACTATGACCTAGATTAAAAGATAGGCTACTTTTTATCCCGGAACAAATGTACTGTTCCCGAGGGATATAATTCATTGTAGGTAACCGTCGAACAAAGTCGCGGGCATTAGCTAGTAATATAAATCCTAACATTGACAATTCTAGGCAAAAGGGACCTCTACGTTACTTAATAACTATAATCAGCACCTTATTCCTCAGCACCAGTTATCAGCCTTCAAACCCTATCCGTTCCAAATAAAACCGTAAAATCGAAACATTAAAGTATAATTTTGCTTGTGAGACGGCAGCAATTTTGATGAATGAGAGGCACTGAATGGAATGACGTCATTGCGATGGCGCCTACTCACACGCACCATGCAGATTTTTTGATGTGCCCTTTATTTTAGTTTTTTTTTTTTATTATCAATATAAAAAAAGAGTACTTGTCTGTCATAAAAGATACTCTTAAAATCTACACCATAGTGTTACTAAGTCGTTTCTAATAACTATGTCTTGTACGTCTGTCCAAAGTTATTTGAATTGGTTTATCCGACTTTGATTGAATTTTTACTGCATGGTATAAAAAGTTACAAATAAATACATTAACCATTTTTTATTTTGACTTGGTCTAAGGTGGAGCATGCAAACTCAAGAATGCCTATACACTCTTGCCTTGATAATGCCCATATTGAAGGAAATCGGGAACAACGACGCAGGGAGGGAATTCCATTCCTTAGCCGGTCGCAAAATAAATGAAGGGGCGAAACGGTAAGTACGGTGAGAAGGGGCATCTACCACATAAGGATAGAAACCTTGCCCACGCCGCGTTGTCCGACGGCGAAATTGTGCAGGTGGAATTTTTCATGTAATTTCAGAGCAAACTCACCAAAATGTTTTGAGAGGTATGAGCCTGCAGCATGAATGGGCCGGCTTGTCCGGGGAAGTACCACACTCCCACAGAAGACCGACGCCTGAATGGCGGCTATCAGCCACCATGCTCCGTCCGGTGAGTGGGAGAGCTGGTGGCCCAACTTCTCCGGACTTTTATAGGCCGGCAACGCTTCTGTGACCCCGCAGGTGTTTGAGAACAATTTATGTTATAATGCAAAAGAGAAACATGTATATGTTTCTCTTATATCGTATACAGACGTATACATACATATCTTCTTCCCTGTTTTTTCATCGTTAATATATACACACATCGTATATACATATACACACACACACTCTCACATAAAGTAAATGTTTTCTTTCGTTTCTTGTGATTGCGTCGTTGTGAATTACTAAACAAGACATTGTGTATACAATAAATCCCTGCCCTTGACTCCGAAATTCGCTAGTAGGTCACGTCACCGCCAGGGCCCGCCACTTGTCGTCTGATGACGCAAGCCCTTCAATAAGGAAGTGCGTTCAATTGTCCGCGAATGATGGGCTATTCTGCTACGACTGTTAGGAAAGATTCCCCGCTAGAGAATTAGTGTTAGTTGCCTCAAAAAGCTGTCATAACTTTAATCGGATTCTGAAGAGATAGTGTGTGATAGGTGACATTAATTTCTTCTGCTGCTGACTCGCTTCAAGATTTAATTATTAAACGCGGTTCCATCAAGGGACGCGTAACTGAGTTCGAAAATTTTTAAATTCATTAGAACCGTTAGAAACAGTTTCTTGTTGATCGTTTTTAACGAACTTTGAAGGTGATTTTCAACCTAACCAGACCTATATTACTAACAATTATATTCAAATAATACAAGTCTAACAATATAAGTCGTACATACTAAGTTTGTAGCTCACTTAATTTGTGTGATCTGTTGTTATATTAATTAATATTCTTTGTCACATAATCGACGGAGATTAATTTGACTCGTGTATGGTAGTTTTATATATTTTCAATTGCTTTCTGTAAAATAGCTGAAGTTGTGACATAGACCAAGAAAGACGTAGACCATTACATACATTTGATTCTACATAAATTCATGAAAAAAATTATACTAAAACCTTATTTCGTAATAACTTTAAGCTCATGTTTTTCTGTTATCCTGCAGCAGAATATCCCTTACGGAATGTTGTAGTATAGAATTGACAGATTTATAATAATGCGAGTACCGAGAAGAGAACACCAATACTACGGCCATCCTCGGCACCACTCGGAACAAGAATCGAATCTACATACATACCTTTGCTACTATTTGACTAATTTACCACTCACGCTGGAAGTTGGACGTTGTTATAGAAGACTGAATAATATGACTTGTGACTTCTTCACGGTATTTTTTTTATAGCACTTTATAAGGTCTAAAAATACTACTACTGTTATATACCGGGCATATATCGGCAATTATGGCCTCAAAATAATACCAGAGAGAGGTAGTGCTATGGAGCCTGCTGCTTGCTTTTTTAGCCTGCAGCGTGAATGAGCCGGCTCGTCCGGGGAAGTACCACACTCCCACAGAAGACCGAAGCCTGAATGGCGGTTATCAGCCGCCATAGCTGAGTCTGGTGAGTGGGGGAGCCGGAGGCCCAACTTCACCGCCCTCCCCAAATGGGGAGGGCGTGGTTTTTTATTTTACATCGCATTTTCTAAGCTGACATACACTACAGGAACATTCTTATAGATATGGCTCAATACAAATTAAAAGATTTTGTTATTTGGCTATTTCAGCATTATTTTTAAGCTCTTCAACTTTATTGCAAGTCCTTCGTTGAAAATCATCTAGCGCTACCAAGTATAAACTTGTCTAAAGCATTGAGGCAGTAACGTTACATTGTTGCACAGAATATATAAGACATATACATTTTATTGCGTGCCAACGAAGGTTATTTGATGGGCACATAGTTGGCAACTTTGTGCGGTACTGCTTATTACAAACAATCTTGCGGCTTGCAATTTTTTATAACTAAATCTATATTCTTTTTGAGTATGTCAAGTAAGATCAGTTCGTCGCTGCAATCACCAATATTTTACCAGCTTTTCTTTTATTTTAGCAGTACCAGGAGTTTTACGAGCTTGTATCCGTTAGTAAAATTAACAAAACCCTTTTGAAAGACTTTATTAAAGTAACGCAATGTTCGGGTAGTGGTATGAGCCAGCTGCATGCTTTTTTAGCCTGTAGCATGAATGAGCCGGCTCGTTCGGGGCAGTAACACACTGCCACAGAATACCGACGCTTGAATGGCGGCTATGAGCCGCCATGCTCACTCCGGGGAGTGGGAGAGCCGGAGGTCTAACTTCCCCGCCCTCTCCACTTGGGGAGAGCAGGTGTTTATTATAGGCCGGCAACGCTTCTGTGACCCCGCGGGTGTTGCTGTTGTCTATGGGCGGCGGTGATCACTTAACATCACGTGACCCGCCTGCTCGTTTGCCTCCCTCTTACATTAAAAAAACGCAAAACGCAAATTTTGTTTTATTTTTTCACTTAGGTATTCAATGTCAGTGGCAAAAGGCAGTGTCATCAAAAATCATCAAACTCCATGTAAGGTTCTCCTACCTCTAAACTACAGAAATATCAGCAAAGTTTTCAATAATTTGTCTATAAGTCGTTGACCTGATAGTGAAATCAACATATAAATCTTAGATTCGCCTAAGCTTAGTCAAGCACCATTCTTCCTAACCCCATAGCGGTTTACATTCCGGTCCAAAAGCTATTAAACCGTTTAATAATTACATAAGTCACGGTCATGTTTAACACACCATGTACACGCAGACAAATTATATATAATGCTTAAACAGGCTTGGATATCTTCGCTAATGATCGTTATTAAGTTTGACCTCTACATATATGGGCATTCTTGTTCCTTTTCTGGCCAATCCCACCGAATAGAAAAACAGAAAAATATTTATTTGGAAAAATTATGGTAACAACAGAAATGACAGTTACCCTCCGCACTAGCTAAAAACTGTGTTGCGAATGTGGGATAAGAACGAGACAAAAAAGAGAGATGAAAATGAAATATCTACATCTTCTATCTATATAATTCGCACCTACCTACGGTGCAATAACGCCACTTATGCATCTTACCTAATTTTTACCGCAACTGACCAATGAAAACTTGTTTCTCACAGTGACGTCCAGATTCGCGCCAAAAACGAACGACACTAGTGACCTCACA
>JADGIL010006571.1:0-13128 GCA_020352625.1 Cactoblastis cactorum | reverse complement strand
CAAAAAAGTTTGGGGAACTCTGATCTAGAGTTTGTATAAAACTAAGTAATAGGTTCGATTCTTGGTCAGGTATAGATAGAAAATGCTCTTTTGTTTGATTAGAGTCTTGAATGATTATCTATATGTGTATTTGTTATAAAATAGATTACTTATCATAAAGGAACCCATAACGCAAGTATCGAATTTTAAATCATATTTATTTACTCATTATTGGGCAAATTTGTAAGTATTGTTCTCTAAACAATCCATGGCTTACAACCTAAAATATTTGTTGAATATTTTAAGTTTTATTTATATTGCGACAGAAACTAGTTATTCAAATAAATATTATATCTACCTTGCTTCATTTAAATCAATAACAAATACATTAAACGCGTTTATCCCAAAAAAATTATTCAGGTCACGAAAATAACCCAACTATTTTCGTAAGTCATTTAAAAAATGAGGTAACATGATCTTTTCTGCATGTGGGGTAGCGTAAAACAGACCAATAAATCTGCTAGGAAAGGGTTGTAAATCCCACAACCCCTTCGAACTACTGATATACTACCCCATTTTACCCTGATCTACCTTACTCTTTCGATTCTGAACAAAAATATAGCGCGGATGAGGCATCTTAAAGATATAAAGAGGTCTGAATAAGTGGTCAATATTGTATGGAAGGGAATAAAAATTTCAGGAAGCTTTTTCGGTTGTACCATTTTACCCTTTCTACTGTATTTTGTGAATTAATGTCGGCTTTTTTAGCGCTTATCTTTCGTGTGAAATTTTAATTTATTATTGTGTCTTAAGTTATAGACGTCTCAGGGTTTGACTATTGGACAACATATGTTAAAAACTTATATTTTATTGAATACCTATTGAAAAGTGTTTGAGTATTTTATTAAATTCTTCTATTGAGTATTTTATTAAATTAAATTCTTCTATTGAGTATTTTATTAAATTAAATTCTTCTATTTAATAAAATACTTGAATGATTTATAAAATGATTTATTTATAACAAAAAATAGTATTTTCGAAGAGCTAAAATTAATAAATCCGCAATTTTAAGTCATATAATACATATTACTGTAATCATAATACTTCTGTACAAATAACGTATATAAGATGTGTAAATTTGCATAATCAACGTGGTAGTTTTGTAAAGCTGAATTACTTAAATGAATTTAGATATGTTTTTCTCGTAATTGTAATTAACTATTTATATTTATTTTCTGAATAAGTGAACATTACTAGGTTCTGTTAAGTACAAAACTTAACAGAACCTAGTAAGTTTCCACCTTATGTATATCCTGTACAAACACAAATAAATTATTCTATTCTATTCACTACAAATGAGAATTTCTCCCATTATGATTCACCTTAGCCGTGGCCTTGGACGCTCACGACTCGGCTTTATCTACCCCGTAGGTAATAAAGACGTGATACTACTGTATCTTCTCTGAAAAATACGGCACACATAGTGTACAATTACTTAGACGCAACTAGCAAAATAACTCCCTATTCCCCATCCGCGATCCCCTATTTTTTTCTTTTTAGAGATCCGCACGTGAATGTATGGCTCGCCATTAAGGTATTGACGCTTGCTGACCCTATGCGGAACCCGCAATAATTCACAAAGAAGCCTTCCAATACGGGAGTAGTGGTCGATCAAAGATTAAAACAAAAAAGATTGCAGTTTAATACCTACAAATGAAATATGCAAGAGATATTGTAACAGTAGTAAGAGATAGGTAGAAAAGGTGTTAATATCATGAAAGACACAAACTGATTAAAAAATAACAATAAGTAAGACTAAAAGCCAGTAAAACGTGATTGAGTGTCACAGTGAATTCTAAGTACCTACTTGAGCATTGATTTTAGTCAGAGAGCAAAAAAATGATTATTTCTTAAGTTACACGAATATTAGACATTAAAATAAAACAAATTTGTTTCATTTAAAAAAAATGATTTTCAGTTACCGTCTGAGAAAACTTATGATACATACATACATACGTGCAGCACAAATCGACCTAATTACTTCTAACTAAAATAAGTAATTTATGAGCTAACATAAGCGTTTAAAATTGCTATATGAAAAAAATGACTGAAAAATGTAATAGCATGACCTTAAGCCTCGCGACTGTTGGAGCTGTCTGCCCCGTAAGAGAAATAGACGTGATACTGTTTATGCTAACATTTTGCGTGCCTTAATGCTCTTTATTTTTCAACCAAATTAATTATTCAATCAAATAATTGTAGAAGTTCAAATATTGTATGGCTTTGTTGAGAAAAAGTATTTTAAATTATCAATGTAATGTCCAGCCGATAAAATCGTGTACTTTCTGTTTTTTCTTAATCTTTTGACTAGTTTGAAACAGTATATCAATTGGTGAATGTAGACATTGTGGGTACGATAAAGTGGTTTAAAATTTAAAGAACATTTTATCTCTAATGTATGTAAGTATGTCTTCAAAATTCATATTTTTACCGAGTGTGCTTTATTTATCAACCCTCGTAACTGATTATATCCATATCGCGGTTCTGATGTGATCAAACGACACCGCCATCTGGTGAAAGTAGCCGATATAGTTGATTTAGTTCACTGACATTTTATAGACGGACTAAAATCTTTGTTTCCGTCTTATGCACTTACCTTCGGAAGTCTGGCAGTCGTTTATCTATTTAAATAAATATATAGAGAAAAATCACACATATTGAGTTAGCACCAAAGTAAGTTCGGGACTTGTGTTATGGGTTACTTACTCAACGATACTTTTATTTATGTGATAAATACATATATTATAGAGAAATACCCAATCAGAGAAAGGTCAATTTCCATCATGATCTAAACGAGGATTGAACCCGGAACCGCCGCGTAGCCGTCCTTAATAAATTGAGAATTCTTCTGTTAATATAGAAATCAATACCTCATCGCTATTTCTGTCAGGATATTTATTTGTATAGAAGTTCCGTTAATTTTCCATTTGTTAAAAATATGCTAATGTTTCCGATTTGTTAATAATGTGCGTTTTATTCAAATTTACTGTCAATTTTATACAAATGTTTAGCCTTCCAAGGATGTTGTCTCAAGGACGCTGGTTTTCATCTTAATTTTATTGATATTATAAATTTGAAACGAGATTCACAAGATTGTTTTATAAACATACCATAAACGGTATTTTATTTTGCGCTGTTTTCTAATTCATTATTATTTTTTTGCAGCATCCTTTTCTTATTTGAAAATAGCTATCCACAACACGAAAATTCTATGAATTGAACGAAATATTATACAAATTTTAGGAAATTTATAAGGTTCACAGTTATAAGTATTGATAAAAAAAAAAACAAAAATCAACATTTTTATTCAGAATCAAAACTTTCAAAGACTTTTTTCACGTCAGTATATATTATCTGAATTAAGCTACAGACTACCATCATATCATTACGACCACTGCTGAGAAGAAACTCTGAAAGAAACTCAAGCAATTTTGATCCCTATTATACCAGTAGAGTTTTTTTTATGTCAGAGGTAGATAAACAAGCAGGCGGGTCACGTGATGTTAAGTAATCACCGCCGTCCATAGACACCTACAACATCATCTCAGGATCAAAAGAAGTCCATAGCTGGACATCCCCATATACATTATCATTTACTGTAACGTCCAGCGTCTTCATGCGACATGACATGAAACACATAATATTTTATCAAAATTTAGTATCCGATGCAAAATATATTACTGTGAGAACTGCAAAACAAGCTATAATTTAAACACCGTTATAATTGTAGAAAAACCTCTATTAACATACGCATTGATATATTAACATAATTACATTCAAAAATATGCTATTTACATATTTATAGAATTAGTGTTATAAGCTCGTCTGGTATTAGGAACGCAATATCTTCACATACGAGTACAATTTACAATCGCTACATTTGATTAGGAAGTCAGTTTTTTGCTGTCAATATTTCTTCTTCTGACCTTTTCACACTGTTTTATGTAGGGTCGACACATTATTGTAAATTTTCATTAATCAATTGCTAAGCATGGCCTTCGTATCTTGCGACTCTTGGCTCTGTCTACCTCGTCTATAACGATAAAGACGATACTGTATCTGTATATTAATTAAGTAGTTAATTAAATCAGTCAAAATTTTGTTAAATTTTACTATCTTTCAACGTAGACAGAGCTAAAGTCTCAAGACTCGAAAGCCATGTTTAGCAAAATGGTGGGCTTATTGGTGAAATGGAGATTTGGAAATAGTGACAGGTTGCTAACCCATCGCCTATGAGAATTCCTGTTTCAAGCCCTTCCCCTTGATTGAATTTTACAATTGAAAAGAGCTGGCAGATTTTACCTTTTTCTTTCGCTCTCAGACCAGCATGGAAGTTACGGTTTTACTTTCTTATAAAAATTACTTGTACTCGTAGAGTTACTTAACCATACAATGGTTAAGTAGTAACAACTCTACGTGCATTGAAAAGATATACGTCCTACGCGTCGTCCTTTTCTTGTGGATTGGATAAAGAAAGTCGCTTTCCGCTGTATGTCCCTTTGCTTAGATCTTTAAAACAATGCAACGGATTTTGATGCGGTTTTTTTTATAGATACTATGATTCATAAGAAAGGGTTATACCCGTGCGAAGTTGAGGCGATTCGCTAGAGTAAAATAGACCTAAAAATGACACGAGCCGTCAATAAACATTTGACAGTTATAAAACAAATGTTAAATCCTAAACCTAACCATGTGTATATGTGTGAGTTAGAGTGAGCTGAGTAACATCACGTTTGAACGTCAATTTTAACATCACCTCAATTTCGATGAGTATAAGAAGATCAAGATATCAAAAAAGCTAAGTAACAAAAAATATATATCTCGAAAAGACTGTATATAGATCGTCTTAATTATCATAATTAGTAATTAGCATTTACACCTTACATTTCCAAAATATGGCACACATTAAAACAAATGATTAAGTCAAAATTAAACAGCTTGTTAAGTATTTTATTGACGACCTTTTTGGCGCTCTAGGTCCCGGATACGATCTCCGGTCAGGTTATGTTGGAAAACAATAATTTTCTGATTGGTGTACAACTTTGTGTTGATCTATATATAATGAATATATTATTAGTGTTGTTGAGTCAGTCAGTATCTTATATATCTCGAATCTAAATATATTTAATTTATAAATTAATTTCATATTTATACATTGATCAATACCCCTGATATTAAGGTAGTATACACACACTGTAAATTTATTGACTTAGAATACGATTATGCAAATTAAACTAGTTTAAAACCAACATAATTTTTGGTTTCACACGAAGGCCGCACGGCGACATTTGGTCTGGTCGATGAGTCGATGACCTCAATGGAAAAAATAAAGTATAGGCAGTCTATGGCTTGACCTCTGGCCAAGGTTTTTTTTTTAAATTGTATTGGGTTCCTAAAATATATTTGATTGGCTATAATTCGGAATTATAGTTAAACATGCAGTTTAAATAAGTAATAGCTTTGTTGTCGTTAATAATAATGAACTTATTATTATTTTGTGTACTTTTTTTGCAGTCGAGAGTGATATGTGAACAAAGTACACATATTAACTAGACTTCCGCTCGTGATTTCGCCTGAGTCCAATTTGGTTATATCGCACAATTTTCAGATTTCTTATATCCTTCCAGAGTTCTAATCTACATTTTTATTCACAATTGGTCCAGTATTTTCGAAAATTACCCATTATAAATAAATAAACAAAGTATCTTTACCAGTTCATAATATTCGTATATAAAAGTTGAGTATAGATTACAATTTCTTACTTGTACAGTTTTGGGAAAGTCTTAATTTATATAATAGTTTTAGGAATAAAAAGATTGAAAAATAAAACACAAATACGATGCTATCACTTTGGAGATTAAGCCGCGGATACACTGTGGTATCTGGTTTCAATACCAAAGAGTTACCAAAACCGAGACCAAAAGTCTGCGTTTGTAAAAGAACACCGTCATTAGCAAATAGCCAAAGATACCGATACAGACTTTTAGGGTTCCCTGCTAGTGAATAGTACACAATACAGTATTTTTTTACTCTTTTCGAATTGTATACAACATCTATGTAGTGTTAGCTCTTCATATTTTTACTACCAGTAATAAAAATTGTAATTGACGGTAGTCAAAATTATATAAAAATAGCAGAGCAGTAATTTTGGTATTTCAGTATTACTGTTTATTATCTACATATATAGTAAAATTGTAACTAAGCTGTGTCTGTACATGGGAGATATTTAAGTAAAAAAATATATAGGGGCTCTTTGTAGGGTCTATAGAAGCCAACACTATTGTTTTTAGAGTTTTTGTCTGTCTGTATGTTTATACGCGCATCACTCAAAAACTACCTAACGGATCTGGATGAAATTTGGCACAGGGAAGGTCTATGACCTAGAATAAAAGATAGGTTACTTTTTATCCCAGAAAAATGTACGGTTCCCGAGGGATATAATTTTATATATTGTAAAATTTACGCGGAAGAAGTCGCGGACTTCAGCTAGTTTGTAATATATTTAAACATCTACATTACAGTACTTATTATTATGTTTTGCAAATTAGATTTTAAATAAAATGATTTAAACTTACGTGTATAAAATTAAAGGACTAAATCGTACGGAACGCTGTATGCAATTTTCCTTTGATACATCTTTTACAGGCATTCCATCGTTTGCTGAAAAATAATTGGGAAGTTGGCAAAACCACAGATAAGAAATACTCCCTTTTTTATCAATACTAGGGAAAATACAACTATACATATAATTAAATATAATACTGAGCTATGTCTGTACATGGGAGATATTTAAGAAAAACATACGGGCGGAAAAACATTCTAAAACGAATGTTTTTAGAATGTTTGTCTGTCTATCTGTCTGTATGTTTGTACGTGCATCACATAAAAAATAGCGAACAGATCTGGATGTAACTAGGCACAGCGATGGACTATGACCTAGATTATAAAATAGGCTACTTTTATTTCGAAAAACGGTTCCCGAGGGATATAATTTATTGTAATCGAGCAATAATGTATTGCAATTTTTATAAAATCTACGCGGACGAAGTCGAGGGCATTAGATAATTTTTAATACAATTGTCTCTTTATACTTACTTATATAATACATACATTCATTTGAGATTGTTCCGACTGTATGTTTGTACGCGCATCACACAAAAACTACTGAATGAATTTGGATGAAATTTGGCACAGCGATGACCTACGACCTAAAATAAAAGATAGGCTACTTATTATCCCGAAAAAATGTAAGGTTCCCGAGGGATAGTTTTTTTCGTAAAATCTACGCGGATGAAGTCGCGGGCATTAGCTAGTCCTACATAAAAATTACACGAATCCGTTGCTCCGTTTTGATATGAAAGACGGACAAACAAACTTTCACATTCCTAATTTAGTTTGGATTATTATAGGTATAAGGATAGTTGTACCATAATTTACTTTAAAAAAAGGTTTGTTTTATAAAATATTTACGACATATTAGGAAACAATCATAGACTCTTACACTGCTCAGCATCAATCGTAAATATCTTATTAAGACATAAAGAAACTACGTTATAACCCCTATTCAGATTACAACCATATTAAATTGGTCTCCTGTAGCTAATAATTACTTCTCAAGGAAGATCTACTTCGTTGGACGCCATTATAACTATGTAGAAAATAAAATTATACCATAATAAACTAACAGACCAACAGGCAATCAGAATAATACTTTGTTGTCTTAGTTATAACGTTATTTAAAAAAAACTTTAACGGTACGGGGTATTTTGATAGCTGTAGAATAATTTATTGCATTTTAATTTTATAACTTAATGACAAAAAATGTTCGTAAGTTTTTTTTTATTATTAATAATTTATTATTAATTTATTTGATTAATAAATTCGTTTTTAAGCACTTATATATATAAATAAGAATGCAGGGATCCCACAAACACACACAATATGTTATTGAAGTATTTTCGCATCACTGCATACCTATCCATCTATCCTAGGATTGGTTCTGGATTCTGGTTTACTATTTGGAGAGGTCAAACGGTAGTCGTTCTATGTAAAAACCAGTAACCTCACCAAATCTCTTAGATTACGTAGCGGGCCCCAGACTGTAAAGCGTCACTGCTGAAAATGACGCTGATACAAGACGGATAAGTATTTTAAATGCTTTGAGAAAAGCTTAGATTTTATCGAGCCCTACTAGCATAATAGCGACCAAGACTGCTTGAGTTTTATTCGGCATTTCTTCTCAGCAGTGGTCGTTGCGAAATGCTGGTAGTCTGTAGTTTGATTAAGATATAAATGATTATTGAATATTGACGTGAAAAACACTTGTGAAGGTCTAATTTGCGAATAAATATTGATTATTGGTTGGGATAGAATGAGCGCTCTTTATTCGCTAATAACTACGTAGGTAACAGTTTTTCTATCCACTTTGAGAGAATGGACTTCATCTCTCATCACTTTTGGCTCTCTAAGGAACCCAAAGAAATGAAGACGTGAAACTGTATCTACATTTTTTCATATCGGACTTATTAATGAATAGTTAGTTATTAATACGTCCAAACAAACATTATCGCTAGATTGTATATTGTATTATATATTTATAAGCATATTGTAATATAGTGTAAACATCTTATTTGAGCAATGGTAGTCCTTGCTTCTGAACCAAGATGTCTCGGGTTCGATCATTCCTTTTCTGATTGATCTGGGCCATGGATGATTATTGATATTTATTATGAGTTAGTTTTTAATCAATCAAGCATAAAATTTAGTTTGGGGCATTAATTTGTGTGATTTGTACCATTGATTTAAAGGCTTGAAACGGGAATTCTCATAGGCTACGGGTTAGCAACCTGTCATTATTTCTGAATCTCCATTCTACCAATAACTTCACTATTTTGCTAAGCGTGGCGTTCGAGTCTCGCGTCTCTTGGCACCGTCTACCCCGTTAAGGATAAAGAAGTAATACTGTGTGTGTTCTACTATGTTTATTTATTATTAAGATATAGCTGCTCCACTTGGATCCCAGTGTCAGATAGTATAGTAAGAAATCAGAGCAGATTTGCATATACCATTTCTCATAGAGATTGATCTAACATTGATCAGACCAGTTTACTGCAACCTACTCGTTACAGTAATCCTGATAGGTTAATATCGATTAATGCATTTGTATGCACTGGATATTTAACTAGCGACTGTCCTACGGTTCTCTACTCGTATTGCACCCATTCCCGTGGAAAAGGATAAAATTTAATATTTAGCCTTCCTCACCAAATAGGCCATCTTAATGTAATTTTTCAAATCAATCCAAAAGTTCTGGATAAGCTTAACAACTAAACAAATAAACTTTTCCACTATATAATGTTAGTTTAGATTTGCATCTGATTTTCTTTTTTAATAAAATTGAATAATATTGTCGTATACCTAATAGCTAAGATTGAAAAAAATAACTATATATAGTTTGTACAATAAATATATTGTTATGCTTCTCATAGTTAAGATATAGAAACATCTGCGTCAAAAGTTTAAAAAGGCCAAGAACTGTCTTCAAGAGTGTACAAGCAAATAATTCGTTAGATGTAGCAAAAAAAAAATACGAAAATACTCATTATGATACAAATATATATTATGATTACACCGTTTCTTATAGCCGTTGGCAGATACTTCTTTCGCTTCCACCACATTCTTCAAAGGGGGTTAAAAGTTTGCTATTAAGAAATACTACAGCGATACAAAACTTTTGTGTGGGTTAAAAACAATTAACGTTTATTTTATTTATTTTTTATTTTATTTTGAAAACAAACGGTTATATATACATCTTATTAAAATAAACTAATGTGAAACAGGTAACCATTAATTAGAACCAAGAATACTTACCAAGTCTTCGTAATAATATAAAACAATAAAAGTTTATCAGTGTAGAAATAAATATTTTTAGTCAAAATCTTACCTTTTTCTAACTCATCCCGAGGTTTGCTGAAAGAAGTTACAGTATCCACCTTCCTGGCGATTGTACCTATAAAAAGTAGAGAATCTACATTTAAAAAAACTAATGATTTAAAAACTCGTATAAATAAGGCAATAAAAAACCGACAAAGTGCAGGTCGGGGCCTCCCTTCATTATTTATTTTATATTTCCTTTGTAAATTTTGTTGTTGATATTTAATTCCACTGTTTAAGAGATACAGCCTGTTGACAGACGGACATACAGGCGGTTGGACAGCGGTGACTTAGAATAAAGTCTCATTTTACCCTTCCACTATGGAACTCTATAAACCTTCGATTATGGAATTAATATAAGGATTTAATAAAAAAAAAACTATGATTTTAAAAATATTCAAAACCAATTTTAGTTTTCTCTATTTTAGTGCACAAAAGAACGGCTTGAGCGAAACGAAAGAGCATACATAATTCAACTTTTACAATTACGCGGTATTCCTTATAAGTTTAGACGATTCTGATCGCTAATCTAGCCAATTATAATAGCTATAATTCCTTGAACAATTGTTAATTTGGCATTTTATCTGTTGTGTCTCAATCGGGTATTGTTGCCATAATTTATTTAATGTCTATTGTTAGTTAAAACAATACGACCGCGTATAGAAATTGTTAAGTTGCCCAGACCAATTGTGGCTTAATGACTCCAGCTATAAGCGTTAATCGTTGAAATTTTGTGTGGTACAATTTAGAAGTGGTAGCGTTTTATGCTGACAACTTTAAAGTTAATTGAAATCTTATTTCCAAGTGACAATTTAATACATAAATTTTTCGTGTGTAAAAGTGCTTCATATCAACAATATATAAAGACAATAAAATAATGCAAAAGGTTTTTAGCCCATCGCTTATTAAAAATGTTTTTGGGTCTTTTCCCTTTATTTTTTTTCCTCTCAGACTAGAAAGGAATAATTTTATATAATATAAGATTAGCAATAAAGGTGCAAGGGTTTGATTGTTACGAGATTTTTAAATATCAGTCATATATAATTTTTTACTAAAACTCATTTTTGTCCTTATAAATAATTTCGCTACGCTCCAACTTTTTACTAATACGATTTACACATTAAAATGTTCTAAAACCTCCTCATCTCTCAAATTGGGCCACAAACGTTAATCGTTAAAATAAATCTTGGTACGATAATGCCAGGCTAACGAGTGACGCTACAATACGCGACAATCGCGGCGGCTCCTTTCATCTTGACACTTTGTCCCTATACTGACGGCGCGCATTGGCCCTGCTTTATAGACCTCGAAATATTTGTAATTAATTGTTCGATAGTTGTATTATTGTGACGTGAAATCCGCTTAATTGGCCCGACAGAGTCAATAGCTCAAATATTCGACTTTCTACTTTTGAATTGTAAATGAAGATTGGCTTGCTATGGACCGTTTAAGTAGCTTTTGTAAATTATGAGTGTTTTGTGCTGTCGATTGTCTAGGTAAATTGCGTGTGTAATTGGACATTTATGACAAATATTAAATATGAGTATATTTGATGATTATAGGTTCCTAATGAATTACTAATACCAAGGAAATTAAATTTTAATTAAAAATCTTTCTACTGACTTATATAAATTTATCATTTTAAATAATACCACCTACTCATAATCCCTTTTTTATGTAGCTTCCTTACATTTTTCATTATCTTGACTTTTTTATCTACATATGTTGTATGTACCTTGTACATTTATGAATTGCTTGATGTAGTGTTTCTCACTTCCTCTCAAACCTCAGTGGTTTATCAAAGTGTAATTAAATGTTAATATGTTTAAATAAATAATGTTATTTGAAAATGTAATAAAATTTTATTTACAACAAAATTAAAATAGGCGTTATAATTTATTTTTATTTAGGAAAACTTCCAGAATAAATGGACAAATACAATAAAATCAAGTCTGACATGTCTAAAATCAAGTCTTTATGAACACCGTTTATTAAGAACTAATAATATCAAAATCAACAAAATCTTTAAAACAATGCAATCTAATTCAATCTGCAATCACACATTATGTGGAACGACCAATCCCCAATACCACGACTACACACGATATTGGTTTATCGGATGCCCGGGTAATCTGCGAATTTCACCAAAGCGGCGGCGCCTTTGTTCTTCAATTTTTTCCATTCGATTTTCAAAATTATCCCAACACAATCACTGGCCAGTGAGAATCCTCGGTGAACTCAAAGCAAATCGAAGGAGCAATGGGAACAATTTTTATTACAGTGATTATTTGAATTGTGTATTTTATTTGGCGGATAGAGATTTAATTTTTTATTCGTATGTAATGATTCGCTGTTCACTTTTTGTCGGATCTGATGCGTGTGAGAACATATGTTCCGTAGTGTTTTGATAAATAAAATTTAATTCATTGTTGCTAGATAAATATGAAGTAGGTATATTTGTCAAATAATTTCGGATATTAGCTTTATATTTAACTGGCTTAAGCCTGCGATTTCGTTTAGCCGACGGCTATATTTGAAGTTAAGTAAGTATATAAGTATGTATACTTTTACGGTACAACTGTTAAAACTACATCGAATTTCATCTACCTATAAGTTTCTGCGTGATAAGTATAAACATACAGACAGATATTTTTATTTAAATTTCTTATTGTTTTCTAAACCCTTAAAAACGTCAAAAATTTTAAGTTCAATTCACTCGATTTACCTTATAGTGTTCACTATATTACATCATATTTCAAATATATTTATTAAATTTGTCTTATCAATAAATTTTGTATTAATATTCCACTTAATAAAATTTATATTAAGGACTAACAAGCATTTCTATACAAAGTATGCCCTATTAATCTGGCGACTTGACTTTATGCAAAAATACATAAAAAAAATATAACTGTTAACGCAGTAACAATGTTAAAACGCCATTGTTGTACAATATTCGAATACCTATCTAAATAAAGACAGACATAAACTGCTTCATTTGACGCCGAAAAACTTTTCCTTATATAGATACAAAGATTATTGCTTATTGTAAAATTTTATTGCGTATTATTAAGTCTTGTTGTGTTGTTATTTTTATTGGCATTTTTGTTGTTGGTATCTTAGTTATGTTGGTATGAATATTCATGAAAGGAGCAA